>JAJOOS010009633.1:0-45604 GCA_029582725.1 Solanum chiquidenum | reverse complement strand
TGATTATGCTTATCGCTTATGGTCATTTTATTTGCTTCCGCGACCAAGGATGTGTTATGATACGCTATGAGGCTTGTTTGGGGTTCCTTCGGGTTCCCCATTCGCCGGTCACGTCTAGGCCCTAGGCTTGGGTCGTGACACAATGGGTAGCACATCTTCTCCAGTACAACCCAACATAGCGTCAGCGTCTCAGGTACCTCCTTTGAACCCACTGCCAATACGTCATATGATTACCAACACCCGAGAAATAGAAGAAACATTAGAGTTAATGAGAGAAACCCGAACAAAGATTTTAGTACTAGAAGAAATAAAAATAATGATATACAAAGAGAGATTTAACAAAAAATACATCCTTATCTGTCC
The DNA here is from genome assembly GCA_029582725.1 of Solanum chiquidenum. Taxonomy (NCBI): domain Eukaryota; kingdom Viridiplantae; phylum Streptophyta; class Magnoliopsida; order Solanales; family Solanaceae; genus Solanum; species Solanum chiquidenum. The sequence continues at coordinate 45,241 of JAJOOS010009633.1, read as the reverse complement.
CAGAATCTCTTAAAAAGCTAAATAGATATCAAAACACCCTTCAACCCAAAAGTAGGGAAATATGTCTTAATCATGAACCCTACAATGATAAACAATTCAAATGCCCAGCCATATGCACTAAGGACGACTTCCCTGATGAATCCACCAAGCATGAACAGATCAATGAACTTAATAATAAGGAACTGTAGATGTGCCAACAGGCTGGAATTCAGAAGGAACTTCAGGGCCCTCATTGATTGGCACAAGCCTCTATTAGTTACATTCCTTGAAATCAAAATGCAAAGCCACCAAATTTTGCTTGATGACAACCCCTTCAACAAAATGATCGAAGTTCCTACGATAGGAAACTCTAGTGGCATTGTCGTCCTGCGGGACGATATCTCTTTGAATTGGATGAAATTGCCACCACTGGACAGGAAATCCATGCCATGATCAAGGTAAGTACCCAAGACGATTATTGGTTACTTAGTTGTATTTATGCTATTTGCTACAAGAACTCTAGAAATGTTCTTTGGAAAAACTTAAAATCCATCAAAAATAACTTTTCTGTGAAATGGCTAATATGGGGGGACTGCAATGACCTGTTAGATAACAAAGATAAATTTGGCGGGAACCTGTTAAACAAATCGTGTACCAGAGATTTCTGGGATATAGTTAACTATTGTGAATTCATTGACTTGGGATTCAAGGGTAGTAAATATACTTGGGCCAACAAAAGATATAGTAATAGGGACAATCTTATTTTCGAAAGACTTGACTGCTTCTTTGCGACTAATGACTGGCTCCTTTCATTCCCAAAAGCCATAGTTCGCCACCTCCCAAAAACTCACTTAGACCACTGTCCCATTATGATATCCCTCCTAAAAAATAATCCCTCCACTGCGATTAGAATATTTAGATTCGAAACAATGTGGTGCTCCCACCCAGACTTTCTCTCTCTAGTTGAGAACGCTTGGTCTACAAACATAAACCTAATCCAAGCTACTTCTCAATTCGAAGCGGACGTATCCACTTGGAATAGGCACACCTTTCGTAACATCTTCAAAAGAAAGAATTCTATCCTTAGAAGATTAGAAGACATTCATAACTCCCCAAACTACCCAGGCAGCCCTTTCATTGTGGAGTTAGAACTAGATTTTATCAAATCCTACAATGATATTCTTAAACAAAAAGAGGACTTTTGGAAACTGAAATCTAGGATTGACTGGCTCAATGAAGCCAACACCAAATTCTTCCACACCTCAATCCTCATCAGAAGAAGAAGGAATAGGATCCAAAGACTCCAGATGGACGATAAGACCTAGATTGAGGACCCTCGACAAATTCTAAAACATGTTGAATCCTTCTATTTCTCTTTTTTTAAAACGATTCACTCCAGATCCTAACAATACCTCATTCCCTTAAGCCCTGTAACCCTATCCGACTTTGACAATGACCTCTTAAGCCCCGTACCCTTAGAAGATGAAATTAGAAAAATAGTCCATTCCTTTAAACCCCTTAATGCTCCTGGGCCGGATGGACTCCACCCTTTTTTCTACCAAAAGTATTGGCACATAGTAGGCCCATATGTTATTTCCTTCTGCAAAACGACCTTTGTCAATGAATGCATTCCCAAGAATAGTAACAAAACCTATGTCTGCCTTATCCCTAAATGCAAGAATGCTACTAACCTGAAAAACTCTCATTCCATTAGTCTGTGAAATCTTAGCTACAAGATTGTCACAAAGATAATCTTATCCAGTCTGCGACCCTGAATGAATAAACTCATAGGACCTTGTCAATCTAGTTTCCTCAAAAACAGGGAAGCCTCTGATAACGCCATCATCGTCCAGGAAATAATCATCCATTATAGGAATATGAAAAGGAGCTCAGGCCATATGATAACAAAAATTGATCTAGAGGAAGCCTTTGACAAAATCGAATGATCCTTTGTTTGACACACTCTCCACTACTTTAACGTCCCTCTAAATATTACCAACCTTATCATGTCTTGTATAAATACCAATCAGACGGCCATACTCTGTAATGGGACTCGTATAAATTTTCTTTAATACCTCGAGCGGACTCCGTCAAGGCAACCTCTTTCCCCTCTACCTTTTCATCCTCTGTATGGAAGTCCTCTCTCATCAAATCAACAATGCCGTAGCACTTATGAAATGATCCCCTATTAAGATCTCTCCACATGGCCCCTACTTATCCCACCTCTTTTTTGTGGATGACTTTCTCCTAATGGGGAAAGCAACCAAGAATAATAGTCGGGTCATTGCAAGAATTCTGAAATGCTTCTGCTCCTGGTCGGGTCAAAGTATTAACAACTCTAAATAAAAAATCCTCTTCTCAAAGAATTGCAACAACTCGGATCGTTCCACTATTACCAACATCTTAAAAATCAAACCTACTATTTCATTCGGGAAATACCTTGGTTTCCCAATCTTCCATAGTAAAGCTCGCGTAGGCGATTTCCAATTCATCCCGGATAATATGCAAGCCCGCCTCGCAGAACTAGATTTCTCAATATGGCGAGAAGATCGACCCTTATTAAATCTACCCTCAGTAGTATGGAAAACCATGTCATGCAAATTAATAAACTCCCCGCATCTGTCACTAAGCGCATTGACCAAATCTAGAGAAACTTTCTTTGGGGCACCACTGCAACCAAAAAGAAAATCCATTTAGCTAGTTGGGATACTGCCACAAGAGATAAGAGAACTAGTGGTCTAGGACTACAACAATGCGCGACAAAAATATTTTTCTTTTAACTAAGTTAGCATGGCGCTTGTCCTTATCGGGAAATACACTAGAAATTTGGGCCTCCTATCGCCCTAACACCATTTGAAATGCACTTCTACACTATGGAAAAAAATCATGCAGGGTTGGAATATTTACTTAAAAAACAGCAGATGGGATCTCGGAAAAGGTGGAAATATTTCCTTTTGGTTTGATAAATGGATTCCCAATAATGAATCCCTCCACTCCATAATAGCTGGTCCCCTTAGCCTTAAAGATCAAAATCTTAGAATCTGCGATGTTATTAAGGATAGCAAATGGTCCCTCAACGAACTCTTCTACGATCTCCCTCCTGACATCCAAAATATTATCAAAACGATCCATATCCCCCAAAATTCCTCCCCTCAGGATAGTATAGTCTGGGAGCATAGCGCTAATGGTAATTTCTCCACAAGCTCGACCTGTAAAGTCTTGAGGAGGCATAAAAAAGACTACAATAGGACCATTAAATTTAGCTGGCTCTCGAAACTTAACTGCTCCAATAAAATAATTTTTTTTCTTTGGCTCACCACCCACGATAGACACCCCACCAGGAAATAACTTAACTCTATGGGAATTATCCGAAGCCCAAATTGCTCTATTTGTGGTGAAGTCGAATCTGGTAAACATATCCTCTTGGGCTACGACATAGTCAAGAAGTACTGGAAAACCCTCAATCTCTACGATGTAATATCTATGATTATAACGCAAGATGATCCCAACTGGTTCCATAAGTTAGCACATATAAAACATACTTCCATGGGTATCGAGTGGGTTATAGCATTCCCCTTCTTCACTTGGAAAAATTGGCTAAATAGAAACAATAATCTTTACTGTAACACAACTAGCAAAATTCCCCTAGACACCCCAAAATCTTGAACACTTGAATTTCTTCACCTAAGCCCTAGACTCTTCTCCTACTAGGAAACCTGACTAGCAAAATTCCCCTAGACACCCCAAAATCTTGAACACTTGAATTTCTTCACCTAAGCCCTAGACTCTTCTCCTACTAGGAAACCTGACGGGAACCTTTGGAACCCCCCCTCCCCACCATAACTTTAAGCTTAATGTAGATGACTCCTTCAATATCAACACTAAAGCAGGGGACACAGGCTGTATTATTAGGGATAAACATGGTAATTGGGTTATAGGAGGCTTCTCCAGAATAATCACCAGTTCCGCTAGTGGTGCCGAGTTGACAACCCTACGACACGGTCTGCAACTTGCCAAGAGGAAGAACATCAAAGACCTGGAAATATCTACAGATTCAATAGAGGTAATTAATTTGCTAAACTCCAACACAAATGCTCACTCCAATATTATTTCTGAATGTAGGGAGTTGATCCTGCAACTCGAGATGCCGCAGATCAAACATGAATCTAGAGAGCGAAACAAGGCAGCCGCCTTGATGGCAAAGAAGGGGAAGATGTCGATAGGTTTCACTTTTGTAGAATGGCCAATTCCTCCAGTGTTTGTGCTAAAGACCCTTGAAGCAGACAAAGGTGGAACTCTTTTTGCTAGTTTTCCTAATATCTTTTGTAATATTAATGGGCATACAAACCCAGTACTCAACTTAGTATGTAACGCTACAAGTAATGTGGCTGCCTCTGTTGTACCGATGTATATTATATAATTAATATTAATTCGCTTTTATTACCAAAAAAAAGAAGGTATGTTCTTGGTTACAAAGTGAATTATTTATGCATTATTTAAATTAGTATTATGTTAGGTAGCATTTTAGTTGTTATTTATAAAATTCAGCACACAAAATTTAATTTTTATTACTAATTTATTTACAATGCCTTATAATTAATAATTATGTATACATTATGAGAGAATATATGTATTATTTTATACTATATCAAAAATGAAATAAGCACATGAATACCTAAATCCTACCTAAGTTTGTGCATAATTAATTATTGCAACTATAACCCGTAACTAAACAACCCCTTAAGGTTTTGAATTAATATTAATCACAAGGGTAAAATATTACATTTTATCTCACTCCCAAATCAATAATACTTAAGAGCTGTATTAGAAATTTGTATAGATCATTTATTAAAATAACAATAATAATATACTCAATGGTGCATGCGCGAATTTATAGGAAAAATGGGCATGTGATTTCATGGTCTCTCAGTAAAATCAAGTATTTTATGTATATATTTTCTAAAATTATATGTTGACACCATGCTACACGAAAACTAAAGACTAATTCCCACTAAATACTTCAATTTGTCATTGCAATAGCGTAATATCACAAATAAAGTCTGGAAGAATAGGTATATACATACATTAACCTAACCTTATGGATAGAAAAAATATTTTCAATAAACCCCCGGTCTAAATAAGCATTTTAAGGCAAATACATTTATAATAAGTTAATTTTTTTATTTTTTTGTTGAGACTATGCTTATTTAGCTCAAATTTATTGGACTAAAACATAAATTAAAATGGTTGGGAAGTATAGTACGTAGTTTCTAGGTGTTAGTTGTGTGCGGTTCCTTTAATTTGCTCGTGCGCCAACAAGATCTCCAAACATGTAGTTTCTTATAATAGCTACAATACTTTGAATCATAGGTCATGCACCGACATAATTTTAGATTATTTTTGAGCCACTTGCACATCAAATGCTTCCCTGTTGACTCGGTGTGATGTCAAATAAGCAGGTTAGATTGAATTTAAACGGATCAATATAAATTAGTTTTTTAATCAATGATTCGTTCAAAAGTTATTTAAGTTGAGATAAGCTAAAAAAAAATCATAATTCAATCTATTTAATTTTTATTAAGTTTTTAATTTCCCTTATTTGTTCTTTTAAAAAAAACTTATTAAAACTATTGTACATAATAATTTTTTTTAATTATTATTATAATTATATATAATATATCAAATAAAAAAAATAAAAAAGAAGAAGGAAAAACTACATAACTAAGTAAACACCCTACTTTATCTATTTAACATATTTATAGTTCTAAAATATTGCGCAATCACACGCTACTCTCTAATTTTCCAGCGGATCGCACAATATTTTTTTTATTTTTTTTGCCTAAAATCTCTCACTTATATCTATCACTCAAACTCTAGATATGTACTGAAAACATATTTGTCCCTCAAGATGATAAATTCATAAAAGACATATTGACAATTGTTTATGGGGAAACAGACAAACAGTTCAATAGAATTTGTTATGAGGTCAAAAACACGTATCTTAAGTTGATTAGTATATATTAACAATTAAATATGTTTTTAAATGAATTTAATAAAAAAGATAATGAAATGTGATCGCTTCGAATGGTACAGTAAAATATAGTTAGTACTTGATATTTGTACTACATTTGAAGATGTAATTATATGGCCGGTTTTAGATCCGAAGACGAATTAACATGAAAATGCTTGAGAACTAAAATCGACTTAGTTAAATATAAAAAGTTTGAAGCACAAGAATTTATGTGTAATGCTTTAGTATTGTTGAGAATTCAACCCTTTACGAGTATATATGTTAAGATTACTATTTATTGGCAATAAAGACAATACATTAACCAATAAAAAAGCTTCATTCTAGCCCTAAAGTACGATGCCATGTAGAAATGCTCCATCTAAAAATATTGTTACACATCCAACTAATATTCTACTGATTTACCTTAGGCGAAGGTGTGTCACGTGACACGACTTCGTCGAATTTTTTTATTAAATAATTATAAATAACTGAAAAGCAAACTGTAAATAAAGAACAAATAGAATAAAGTGACACTCCTTTAACCAAATAAGAGCGTAGTGCAGTTGGTTAGGGTAATTCACTTCTTGTTTGAAGTTGGGTGTTCGAACCTCAATACCACCTTTTTCTTTCTTGATTAATTTTTTGAATTTAAATATATTTCGCTACCCACATAAAAATGCTAAAAAAATTCTTAATTTTTAAATATAATATTATAATTTTTTTAATTATTTATTTTTATTTTAAAATGTGACACCGCTTATAAAAAATCTTGCGTATGCCACTGCTCGTACGAATATATGTGACATATTTATCTTTTTATCCATTTATTTTATCTTTCGGACGTGAGTCTTTTATTGACTTCAGATCACAAGTTTCTACTTTTCTCCTATAACGACCATCTAGGTTTCCGGTAATGAGTCGAGGTCAAGCTAACTGGTTAGTCTTCGTTCGGGACATTTGATCAATGGGAACCGTTATGGATATTATTTCCCTATTTTATGTGTCACGTACCGATTGCTACTATATACACAATTTTTTTTTTGATTATAACAATATCTCGAATCGTAGTGGAATGGTTGAGATAATTCCACTCTCAGTTAAAAAATTTAGTTTCGAACCGGTGCCAATCCTTTGTAAATGGGGGGAATATATCCTAATAGAAACACCGTCCCAGAAATATATTTTATAATGTATCAGACTTCAATACGTATATCAAACGATAGATGAGGAAAAGAAAAAAGACAGTATCTAAAGAGTTAAAGAAAGAAGTCAACTGTCTGGGATTTGCATCACCGTCTCTGTCTCCCTCTTATACATACAAAATTCTATCATATGGTAATTAAAATAAGAATAATTGAAATATAGTAACGTATTGCTACACATTCTTCTGTTTGTATATATAATATAAAAACATTCCCAGAAAATCCTCAACTCACATACTCACACTGTCACCAACACCAAGCACTAAGCTTCCCACTTGAGTGTGGTCCTACTTGCTTTGGTGCACCCCCTTCTCTTTGACTTCCAATTTTATTTTATTAAAAAAAAAGTTTCCTCACCACTGGCATTTCCAATGAAAATAAATGTGAAGTCAAAATCAATTAATACTCCTATCTATATTTCATAAATTATTGGTCATGTAAGCTTGTCTACTTGTCCATGGTTAGTAGACTTCAGCGTTTAATCAAAAGATTTGAATTTGAGTCTATTTAGGTATAAAGTTATTTTTATTAAAGAGTGATTTACCTTTAAATATGAAATTTTTCGATGCGAATCAAGATATAATTGAGTGTCCACAAAGGTATCAGACCCGTAAGTGAAAAAAAAACACAAAAAAAGTTAGGAAACTTGCATGGACAACTAGGGGAGGGATGCATATTGGAGCAAATTAAACACACATGACACATGAATATTTAAAACTAGGTGACGGATGTTTTGGCAAGGACATATTGACATGGGAAAAAATATAGTATATTTGTAATTTTTTTTTTATAACAAACTAAGAATTCAACTTAATTTATCATGAGATTTTGGGGTTCTTACTAAGAATACTTTTATAAGGGTAAAGTCACCGAATATTGACGTACACATAATGTTTCAAATATTTGAAAAAGTGATAAGAAGAATAATTAAAGACAAATTTGAGATATTATTATTAAAGAACTTTGAACTAATTTTCATTTCCAAGGATATATTCATGGTAACATTACTATTAAGAAATATAATTATAAGGAGTTAATCTTTTACTCAATTAAATATGAAAAATTGTTTTACGCTTACATTTTATATTTATACATATAAATTTTTCCACCTAAGTTGTGTAACCCGAAGTCGCTTGGCCTAAGGTGGCTCCGCTGGCCTTGCATTGTCATCATAGATATTTATTGGGAACCTACTAACAAAGTAAATTAATGTTTGATCCAGTAGTGGCAGAGATTAAAGTTGCTAAAATTAAGTTGCCCTCCCAATGGATAGTATTTTTTTTTTTCGAATTTGAAATAGCTAGAAATTCAAAATTTTAAATATTTGATTTACCTCTGCCTACAAACATACAAATGTATGCTATAACAAGTTTAAGACATTAAATATTACTTTGACTGATTCAAATATTTAAGATCATATTAGTTATATAAATTGAAACAAAATTAGCACCTACTAAATCCAAAACTATCTAATTTTAATTAATAGTCTCTTTCATTATGATGCACAGTCAAACAAGGTTAGGTTATAATTTCTAAAGTATCAAATTTTTTCCAACATCTTTCTTTTTTGGCCTAACCCTGATGTATTTTATTTACTCTATTCACCTTTATCTCCATGATACACATGTATATATCGATTAAAAAATAAATTTGTTTGACTATTTATATTAAAATTCCGCTGGATCCTTCCAAAGTCTTTGTACTCGATATATATATGTGTTATATATTGTTAAAAAAAAATATAAATATTATTTTATTATAAATATATTGAGTTACGTATACAATAGTATTTAACAACGTAAAGCAACAAGAGAGAGATGTGTTTGAGTAAGAAACTGGTACCCCAAAAAACCACATGCATTCACTCTCTAACGTGTATGTTGTCCCTTTGCGTAGCCATCTTCCACCATTTACTCAATGAGAAAAATCGCAATTTCTTCATTCACTTTTATTTGTTTCCATTTTAAATGATGTATCTATCTACTTTAAACGTTGCACATTTAATGTACCTTTTCATATTAATGTCTGCCTTATTGGAGATTCCAACTATATATGCATTTATGCGACATGTATGTGACCTTAGAAATTAGGTTCGGGAGTTGCTTTAGAAATTGTTGCTGGCTCCGGGTCACGTTTAATGTGAAAGGGCGAAACATGAAAACAAAATGGTATGGTATATGCATCTGTAAAATTATCCAAGCTAGCTTAAGTGGTATAGGCGTATTCTGTGATCGCAATTGGCAAAATATAATGACGGATCTAAGACTAAATTGACATAGTAGATAAGATTCAATAAAATCCGTGTGCTCCGTAACTATAACAAAACAATAAGATAAACAAAATGAAAGAAACAATCAGATGGTACAAAAGATAAAGTAAAGAAAATATAATACTCCTGGTATGGAGAAATATATTTATGCTCGATAATTTATTAACCCTTTATTTTTATACTCGATGTCTACACCCTCCTATCAAAGATAATGTACGCGATTAGCTAGTAAGAAGAATCTTGTGAAAAGGTATAAATAATAGTACTATGGGTGAGAACCAATATGCTATTCACTTTTTAACTTACTAAAAGTAATTGGGACACAAATAACGAATCCATTTGTAGTCAAAAGATTCAATTATCTAATTGAATTAAAATATAATTAAGCTAATGTTAAGTAGATACCTTGTTTGTGATAAGCATCATCCATTACATCGATCGTACGAATGAAAACGATTTTCAATGAAAGTATTTAATTTATTCCTGGTGAAAAATGTGGAAAATCCCCTTTTCTGAATTATTTTACAGAATTAAAATAAATAATAAAATATAAGACTTGAGATACTTATAAATTATAATTAAAGAAAAGAAGTTTGGTCCATAATTAGTACCTGTAGTTTTTACACTTGAAACTTTCTTTGATAAAATATATTTTCCTTAATGAGATCATTTTCTTTAACATTTCAAAGTATCCAAAAACATAAAATTACTTTATTAGTAAAATTTTAAGTGGAGTAATCATTTAACACGATTCTAAGCTGTATAATGTTTTCGGTTATATTTTAACAAATTTTGCTTCGAATCAAAGAAAGAAGGTTTATTTTCCCACCTAATTCGTGATCAAACAAACTATTCTCTTTCTCAAAATATTAGACAGTCTTTTTCTTATTAAACTTCTATTAATGGAATAAATAAATCATCCTTTCCAATTTCTTTAGTTGTCATGTCAATAATAAAAAGAAAATTAAACCCCAAATATAATGAGTTTAATTATCAACATTGCAACTTCCGTAACCACCTATATATTGTGATAGAAAAAAAGATTTACAGGGTCAAGACTTGTGACTGGATAAATATAATACCTTCACTTTTTAAAAAAAAATTAAAGTTTTAGTTTCTTGTTTTGAGTATAAAAAAGTTATACTACAATTTTTTTTTAATGAGCCATTTTTTGGCCACTTATATAAAATGAATATATAGGTTCAGATCTCTTATGTGTAAAAATAAATATTAATTGTAAAAAGACTATAAATTTTAAATAAAATTGGAAGTGACCTAAAAAATCAATTCTCCTAATTATAACCTGTTTGACCAAACTTCTAAAATCAAATTATAGTGAAAAATGACTTTTCCAAAAATGCTTTTTAGAAAGATACTTTTGGTGAGAAACAAATTGTGTTTGAGCAATAATTTAGGGATCATTTGATAGTTGGATTGGATGTGAGTTATACAAATATTAAATCTTGCATGAGTTAAAATTAGTTAAGAGGTAAATTATTCATGTATAAAATTAGTACAATGTCTCGATTTACAATTCGCATAATTAATACATGTATAAGTTACATGAGAATCTATGTATTATTTTATACATGATAGAAGGGTGGAATAACTAATATATGTATAATTAATGCACGAATAACAAATCCCTGCATAAGTAACCTAATCCCTACATTACTTATATCTGCGTATTCAACACCTACATTCTGAAAAACAATTTCTCCTATTCAACACCTCACTTTTTAAAAATAAGAACTTTTTAGGAAAAAAACAAACATTTTGAGAAACAAGCTTTTAGTCGGAATCCAGTACAGATAACACGGAAATAAAGATTTTCATTTAAAAACACTATATTTTTTGGAACAGAGCCCACTGTGACCAAAAACTTTCTCTATATAAAGCCCTCTCTGATACATCAACCCCCACACCAAAAAAACAGTTTCCCTCTGATAAACAACTCTTGCCTAAAGGCATCCCATACCCTTTTCTTTATTCATTACATTAACAATGCCTGAGGCACCAAAGAATTCCCCAAAAGCCAACAATTTTATTGTTGCTGAAGAAAACAAGAAAACTCTTCATTTCATTGAAGAAGTTACCACCAAAGCTAATGAGGTCCAAAGGAGAGTCCTTGCTGAAATACTTTCTCGAAATGCTAACGTCGAGTACTTGAAGCGCTATGGTGATCTTAATGGCAATACTGATAGAGAGACTTTCAAAAAAGTTATGCCTGTTATCACTTATGAAGATATTCAGCATGATATCAACCGCATTGCGAGTGGTGATAAATCTCCCATCTTCTGCTCCCAACCCGTCTCTGAATTCTTGACGAGGTTTGAATGTTCTCATTTTTTATTATAATCCTTCTGGATTTTGTTATTTTTACATACTTGTTGTTTTTACGGTGAATGACATATTTGCATATGTCAATTCTGGCATTTTGGATTTTGTTATTTTGTATTCGTAGTAAATGAGATTTTTTGTATAAGCAGTTCTGGTACGTCAGGAGGGGAGAGAAAATTGATGCCAACAACAGAGGAAGAGCTTGGAAGACGATCACTGCTTTATAGTCTTCTGATGCCTGTGATGAGCCATTTTGTTCCAGATTTGGAGACGGGCAAAGGAATGTACTTTCTCTTCGTAAAATCTGAATCTAAGACCCCGGGAGGACTATTAGCTCGCCCTGTTTTAACAAGTTATTACAAGAGCCCTCATTTCAAGAACAGACGTCCTGACCCTTACACAAACTACACTAGCCCAAATGAAGCTATTCTCTGCCCTGATACATACCAGAGCATGTATTCCCAAATGCTCTGTGGACTCAGCCAAAATTCACAAGTCCTTCGTGTTGGTGCGGTTTTTGCCTCTGGCTTCATCCGTGCCATCCGCTTCTTAGAGAAGCACTGGTCCCTTCTTTGTAGTGATATTCGATCCGGTATCATGAATACTGAATTGATTACTGATTCATCAGTGAGAGAGGCTGTGATGAAAATACTTAAACCAGATCCAGATTTGGCTGATTTCATTGAGGCTCAATGTAGCAAAAAATCATGGCAAGGGATTATTACTAGGCTGTGGCCTAATACTAAGTATGTTGATGTTATTGTGACCGGAACCATGTCGCAATATATACCAACTCTTGATTATTATAGCAATGGACTACCTCTTGTATGCACTATGTATGCTTCCTCTGAATGTTATTTTGGTGTCAATCTTAACCCCCTTTGCAAGCCTGAAGATGTCGCGTATACCCTTATTCCGACTATGTGTTACTTCGAGTTCTTGCCAATTCATAGGAATAATGGTGTCATGGATTCTATCTCCGCCCCCAAATCACTCAATGAGAAAGAACAACAAACGTTGGTGGATTTAGTTGATGTCAAGATTGGTCAAGAGTATGAGCTTGTTGTCACCACATATGCTGGTAAATATATGGGATACTACTTTAGTTTGTTGCACATTTTTGCAAAGCTTAGTTTAATTAATATGATTGTCGATTTTCAGGACTCTATCGATACAGGGTTGGTGATGTGCTACGAGTTGCTGGCTTCAAAAACAACGCGCCTCAATTCAACTTCATTTGCAGGAAAAACGTAGTTTTGAGCATTGATTCTGACAAGACTGATGAAGTTGAGCTACAAAATGCCATGAAAAATGCAGTGAGTCACTTGATGCCATTTGATGCACATGTGACCGAGTACACTAGCTACGCGGACACAACCACAATTCCAGGCCACTACGTCTTATTCTGGGAAATCAACGTGAATGGCTCAACCCCGGTCCATCCATCAGTCTTTGAAGACTGTTGTCTCACAATTGAAGAGTCCTTAAACAGCGTCTATCGCCAAGGTCGTGCCTCTGACAAATCCATAGGTCCTCTTGAAATCAGGATTGTGGAAGTTGGGACATTTGATAAGCTCATGGACTATGCTATAAGCTTAGGTGCTTCAATAAATCAGTACAAGACACCGCGGTGTGTGAAATTTGCACCCATTATTGAACTATTGAATTCACGAGTCATGTCGAAATACTTTAGCCCTAAATGCCCAAAATGGACTCCTGGACACAAGCAATGGAACAACATGAACTGACTGGCTAGCTAGCTCTAGCTAATTTCTCTGCTGACAGCTTCATCATAAGTCCAAGAAAGAACAAATTAAAGTGAACATGTATCATTTGGGATAAATTTTTAGTTTTAGTCATTATATTAAGAAAACATCCTACCTAGGCTAATTTTGTTCACTTCCCTCAAAACCACCACAGATTTTGTGTGTGTGTTGTTACTTTTCCTTAATTAAAATCTCTTCTTGGAATTTTCATCTTTTCATAAATTATATCCCTATTTTAAGAATTGCAAATGGATTACATTTTGTGGGAATTGTTTTCTTATTTCCAGCTAGAAAATCTTGCCCACTGAACTATGTATCTTGAACCAACTATGAGTACTAGTTGTTGGTTGGGGCAGAGCTAGATAGAGCCAAGATGGTACACTGTTTTTACATGACTATATATATGTTGAATTGGTAAAGTTGCTATCATGTGACCATGTTGAATTGGTAAGCCTTGAAAATAGTCTCTGACAGAAATGCAAGGTAAAACTGCGTACTATAGGACCTTAGGGCTGGGCCCTTTTCCAGACCTTGTGCATAGCTGAAATTTTAGTGTATCGGGCTGTCCCTTTTAATATATGTTGAACCGCTTATTGCTTATTAGTGTGTTGGTTTTTTTGAATTTTGAACGTTTCAATGAAAATTCTGACTCCACCGCTAGTTGTTGATAACATTATATTCAGGGAAAAGTGGACTTACTTTATGTGTCTTTTAGTTTAGCACTTGACTTTTAATTAAGTAATCTTAATCCTCGTGGAATTAACTAAACTAAAAGGCCTAGAGCTTTATAAAACGCCAGTCGATTTCTCCCGTAAAGTAGATTGGTCGACAAAAAGCTTTTCCATAGGAAACGGGGGACCTACACTTAATAGTGAGATTGTTGACTAATTAAAAAACTTTTACCCCATACTTATTTTTCACTGACTATGTTTGACGTAGTCGATAAAGTTATTGATATAAGAAGTAATTAATAAGTCATGAGTTTGAATTGTAAAAATAAACTTTTATAGAAATGCAGGATAAAATTGAGTTTCAGCCCTTCCTCAAATCATATTGAAAGCTTAATGTACCAGATCTGCGAGTCATCTATCTTTTTCTTACTTGAACGAAGAAAGGCATAACTTTTCTTTTTTAGCCAATAAGAATTTTTTTTAAAACTTGTTATCTTAAAAGAAAAAATATTTTAAAAACATTTTGACTAATTAAATATATGAAAATTGAAAAATATATATTTAAAAAACTTCAATCTTATTTAAAAATTCAAATAAAGTGAACTTTGACTGGATAATAATGTGAATGGTACGGCAACCCTCTAGTTTCATGTAATATATACCGGTTAAGATCGAAGATGAACATTTGATGCATGCAAAAAGACATGGAATATATCAGAGAAAGAATGATGCTTATTCTCAGAAAGTGTTCCTCCACAATATATGCCTTAATAATTTATTCGTAGAAAGAAACAAAAACATTTATATATCTACGATCGTAATTTTTTTTTATATATCTTTTAAATGTTTTAAATTATTAATTATGGTGACTTATACTATTATTTACGTAGTTTATAAATATATAAATTTCATTTTAATTTTTTTTGAAGATTTCATGCGTAACTTCCTAGTCAAACGTAAACTGTTTGACTTTGAAAAAATGAAAAGTGTCACATAAATTGGGACACCGAAAGTAGTTAACTTTGATGCTAATCTTATTAATTAAGTGATGAATTATTGAAAAATGTAAGTTACGAACAATTTAACAATGAAATTCGTAGAATTAACTTTTAGTGAGAGACAAATTTTAGTGAGAAAGATCTTTTAATTAAATTTCTCCGTTTGTAAAGTTACTTTGATTTATTTCTTTATGTGGAGGGAGAATGAACATTTGGATCTTGACAAATAACTATATATAAGCAGGGGTGGAGCCATTAGGTCAAACCTCTTTTGGAGGAAAATAATACTATTTACATATGGTTAAAATTATTTTTTATGTATATATAGTAGATATCGAACCTCCTTCGATTAATTGTGTGTTTATTTCATCAAATTTAAATCCCCTTAATAAAAATTCTAGCTCCATCACAGTTAATATAAGGATGATGTTTGTAGTGCTTGCTTTTGATTTTTGTGTTTCTATAGTGGTGATGGATTTACGTGTCGTATTGTCACCACCCAAATTAGAGGGACACATTTAAAAGAGTTTTGAACCACCTCAACAACAAAAGAAGTTTTTAGCGATAATATATTTATTAATATTGTCGTAAAAATATTTAGCGGCAATTGATTAAATATCATGCAATTCAGCACCGTTTCAAAATGAGGTAAGGGGTGTTCTCTTTCACATAAACTACAAAAGAAAAAAAATGAATCAATTTTAAAAATTTGATATTACTTAAAAAATAAGCTAACTAGAGATCACTATGTAGATGATCAATAAGAGTTTATGATTACCCTTCTGCAATTATAAGTTAAAAATAATTTTTTAAAACTTATATATTGACTATTTTGGTAAATTTAGAAGTCGAATAAAGATATAAATAAATATTACTTTTTGGCTTCGGCTGTTAATCAAAGAATCATTTAATTATTCGTTTTATTATATGGTATTTTTTCAAAAAAACATTTTAGATTGCTTCAAGACATAAGTCATAACCATTATAAATTTCTCTCATCTTTATGTTGAGAGTTTACGTGATTGAACTATTTACCTTGCTACGATGTTCAAAACCAAACTCAAATAAATTTATTGATTGTTAAGCTCAAACAAACTTTTTTTTTCCTTCTGAATATGAGGAGAGAATTTAGACAAGTTATTAAACATTTTTCTTTTCTAATATTTTTTTTTAATTCTTAAGCTCAAACAATATATTTTATTTATATGAGGAGAGAACTTAGGCAAGTTATTAAACATTCTATCTTTCTAATAAATACTTTGACTATTAAGCTCAAACACTTTTTTGAGTTTTTTTTTCCAAATAAGAGAATAGATTTTAGAAAGTTATTAAATATTTTACTTTTTTGATAAATCTTTTGATGGTTAAGCTCTAACAATTTTTTGATTTTTTCCTAAATATGAAGATACATCTTAGGCAAATTATCAAACAGTTTACCTTTCTAAATTAGCATGCATTTATTATTTCCTAACGAATGGAAATAATAATAAATAAAATAAGAGTAAAAATTCTTCAATTTTGATATCCAAAGGAAAATGTTAGACTATATCCGTTTTGAATTGATGAAAATCCTTTTGGCCAGAAAATTTGGCCAGAATAGTATTTTACCTATGTTATTTTACCTTTTTAAATATTTTTACTCTTTTAACTTTAATATCTTTTAATTAAAAAATGAAAAAAATCTGTTTATTTTAAAATAAAAAAAATATTATAGATTTTTTTAAATTCTGGCCAAATTTTCTGGCCAAGATTCTCAAGGATCTTGGAACTCACTAAAATGTTAGACTTTATATCTCTCCTCAAATTTAAGTGCTTATCCAAATCTTGGAACTCACTAATTTCAAGCTTTTATTTTAATTTAAATTTGAGGAGGGATATACTGTATTTTGGTGGGAGTCTTCACATCTGACATTTCTCTTTGTTTTTCAAAATTAAGGATTTTGCTACTTTTTATTTTTTGAAAACTTTGGACGAAGGAGGAAAGGGGATGGAAGTGTGAGGGTTGAAGTATCTATTCAGCATTTAGTATCGGTAAAGATATGACATATAAGTCTAACTCAACCCCAAAAACTAGCTAGCTTATAAATGGAGAATTGTTCAAGTCCATATAAGCAGAACCATCGGTTCATTCCCCAATTAATGTGGAACTTTTACCAACTCTAACACGCCATTCACGTCCAAGCCCAACTCTCAGCATGGACCAGAAGTCCAAACAGTGATGGATCTGACTCTGATACCATGTAAAGATATGACACATGAGTCTAACTCAATCCAAAAAGCTAGCTTACCATGTCAAGATATGCTATATGAGTCTAACTCAACCCAAAAAACTAGCTAATGAGGGGATGATTGTCCAAGCTGGTCTCCTTATATGGCCTTGGACAATCATCTCCTCAAAAAATAGCTTATGAGTAGAAGATTGTCGAAGTCCATATAAACAGACCATCAATCTATTCCCAACAAGTGTGGGACATTTACCCACTATAGCAATGCAACTTTAAGCTTCTATACATGTATTTTATCATTCTTCTTTTTTTCGCAAGTAACAACAAGAGCAATCTTAGCAGTATGGGGGGGTTGACATTTTCTTTTTTGCCACAAAATTATTATGGTTGAAGTCAGGGACAGAGTTGACAACTCTGTGCTTTTAAGTGAATTATTTATTTGTGATTTTGAAAATCACAATCCAAGTACCATATTTGATTTTAAGTAAATTCTTTATGTATTTTCCTAAAATGCTTAAAGTCTAACTATAATTTTTTGAAATCCTAATCGAAGAAGTAAATCTGGTTCTAGGTCTATTATTTATATATCTATTGATCTATATTATATATACACATATTATAGATACATCTACATATATATATATATATATATATATATATATATATATATACTATATTAAAAGCATGATTTTTATATCTCAAAAATAAATTTCATTAATAGCCTTCTGAACTTTAAAAATCTATTTACCTTATTTATTGAAAAAGACAACAAAATAAGTCAACACTATATCAAAAGTATGAACTCCCTGACTTGAAAAAGTTAAATTATGCTAATTGCCTTCTTAACTTTAAAATATAATTATCTTATTTATTACCTAAAAAAGAAAACAAGTGAGGGTTCTCTTTTTTCTCCCTTTTTAAGTATTTTTTTAATTTAATTAAAAGTGTTTTTTATTTCTTTTCTTATCACACCTGCATTCTGTGATTCATTCTTTTGACATGTCAATAATATTTATACTTCATGTGTGAGGTTTATCGATTTAAGGATTATCAAGGAAAAACTTCTGTCAAGAAGGGGTGTATATTTGGGCACTAACATAGTTGAAGTGCCGATTCAGAAGTTGGTGCCGGTAAAGATATGATATTTGAGTTGAACTCAACTCCAAAAACTAGCTTATGAGGGTATGATTTCTCAAGTCCATACAAGCAAATTACCAGTCCATTCCATAATTAATGTGGAGCTTTTACCCACTCTAACACCCTCTTTACACTCAGGCCCAACTAGAGCCAATCGTAAGCCCAAACATGAATGAACCTGACTCTGATGGCACCTGGATTAACTCAACCCAAAAAGTTAGCTCCTGAGGGGAAGATTGCCCAAATCAATTTAACCAGATCACCAATCCATTCCCCAACCAATATGGTGGTCTGTTTAAATGGACTTGATAAAATCTTCCCTCAATAGCTAATTGTAATGACCTGATTCCGTCGTTAGGGAAAAGTCAATGGGGAAAGAATTGGACCACAAAAACTTTTGAGTAGTAACTTGAAATTTTCTAGCCTAGTCCAGATTTGAATGAAATCGGAGTCAGGCGAGTCTAGGAAATTCTGGTAATGAATGAAGAGTGTAATAATGAAATTGATTGCATGAATAGATACCTAAGACGTTAAGAAATTTGTATGAATTTATGGAATTAAATTCGGGTGAGTAGAACTACCAAAAATAATCTTAGCGTGAACAGGTATGTTCTGAGTGTCATGGGCTGAAGGTGTGTTGTGAAATAGGGGTTTGGAACTCTTAATTCGACTCACTATTTTCGTGCAAGCCGCTGCGGCAGGATTATTTCTGCCAGGGAGGGGCTACTCTAGCGGGATGAGGTCAGCTGTGTCGGGACAGTCGCGATTTAAGTCATAAATAAACCCCAAAATCATTTTATTCTGCAAGTTTCGACTTTGAGAGCTAGGAGACGACCCCAGGCAAGTTCTTGCCCATTTTCACCATTCTTGAGGCTAAAAGTATAGTTTTTACTCCCCAAATCCATGTTTCAATCCGTAGAATGTAAATTCGTGGCTGATTATCGATAGGGGAGGGTTTTGATCTAGAAATTATGATGGAAAAAGCCCTAATCTGGGTATGAGGATCAAGAGTTTGATCTAGGGTTGCTATCATTGATTAGAATCCGGGTAATTGGGTCTTGTTTATTGATCCTCGTATCATTATGATTGTGTGTAGATCAAGAACAAGCGAAAAGAATCCGGAAGGGGAAGAATCAAGTTTCATAGGGGATTCAAGCTTTGTTCGAGGTAAGTGATGGTTATGATTTCATGTTGTGTGATATATGTTTGTACTTGCTTTATTATAATGCATGCGTGTATGCGAATGTTGCATTATTGATCACACTAATCGTGAATGATGATAATTGAATAATTGAATGTCATGAATCATGACCTTATTGTATGATTATGAGAATGTACTTGTGATTGTGGCTTGTTGAATGGATCGGGTGTTACGCTCTGACACACTAACTGGGATCGGTTGTCACGTACCGGCATAAACATTAGAATATGTGTCACGATCCGACAAACTAACTGAGATCGGTTGCCACGTACCGATATAAACATTGGAATGGGTGTCACGATCCGACACACTAACTTGGATCGGGTACCACGTATTGATACACTAGCAGTTTGGGTATGAGTTCCATGAGAGGACCATTGAATTGAGTTTCATGAAAAGACCATTAATTTGTGTTGTGTATCTACTTGTGATGATTACGTTCATATCTAATGATGATTGATATTGGAAGACTGTATATATGTTCGGTATATGCTTGTTTTATAATGTTGTGGTTACTTGCATGTGTTTCACTTATTGGGATAGCTGCGTGATTCTACCAGTACACTGTGGTTGTGTACTGATACTACACTTGCTTGTTCTTTGTTTGAGTACATAGCATCTTCAGGAGGTTATTGATAGATCTCACCTAGGTGACTATTGAGCATGACCGGATTCGAGGGAGAGCCAGTTCTTTCAAGCTGCCATGGTTCTCTCTTGTTTAAGTCCACCCTTTTTGGAGTTAGACTATTTGTTTAAGGTGTTTTGTTTAGCTTTGAGGTTGTACCCATTGTTCTTAGACTTGTCATTAGTAGAGTTTTGCTACAATGACTTTCAGGTTCTAGGGGTTGTTCTTTCGCATTAGTTTGGCTAGTTTATTTAAACTTTTGGAGTTTATGGGAACTTCGCATTTCTTTGATTATTTAAACCTGCTTCCGTATCTTTAAATGTGTCATATTTGGTTAAGTTGTTAGTTTGGATTGTAGTAATGGTTCTCCCATCGGATGTTAGTATGAGTACCAATCACGACGATTTGGGTCGTGACAAAGTTTGTATCAGAGCCTAGGTTCGTTGATGTCATTGTACCCAAACGAGTCTAGTAGAGTCTTGTGGAACGGTACGAAGACGTCCGTACTTTTCTTTGAGAGGCTATATGACTTTAGGAAAAACTCACTTCTTTCTACTCCTTCATGCTATGACTTGAATCCAATTGGTATTTGGGTGATACAAATTGGTATCTTTCCTCCTTCACTCTATGGTCCAGACTAGAGCAATAAAAGTGGTAACACCATCACTAGCAAGAGAGGATGTGTATAAACTATCGACAATTGAATAGGGTCACCATTCGGAACAATTATTTGCTGCCTCAGATAGATGATCTTCTAACCAGTTGCAGGGTGCATCAGTTTGCTCTAAGATTGATCTAAGGTCTGGCTATCATCAGTTAAAGATTAGGCCCGAGGATATACCAAAAATGACATTTAGGACTCGTTATGAGGACTATGAGTTTCTAGTTATGTTGTTTGGGTTGACAAATGCGACTGCACCTTTCGTGAGTTTGATGAATGGTGTGTTCAAACTATTTCTTGATTCGTTTGTTATAGTGTTTATTGATAACATTTTGGTTTATTCGAAAAGTGAGGAAGAACATGTCGACCATCCTCGTATTATTCTGGGTGTTCTTGGGAAACAAAAATTATATGCGAAATTTTCTAAGTGTGAATTTTGGTTGACTTCGGTTACCTTTTTGGGGCATGTAGTTTCAAGAAAAAAAGTAATGGTAGATCTGCAAAAGATTGAAGCAGTTAGGAATTGGGTCCGACTTAGTTTTGTGACTGAAATTAAGAGTTTTGTGGGGCTCGCTAGCTACTATTGTCGCTTGTGAAGGGATTAAGGTCAGATTTACTGATTCAAGTTTATAGGTGACAACATTCAAGAAGTTTTGGTAAGGGACGGTTAGGTAATGAACACCTTTACTTTGGAAAATGCATTTAGTATTGTTGTCATAACATGTATGGGTTGTTTAGCGAATGATGAAATTAAGTTATGCCAATTGAGGTTAGAAGCTATACTATGATTTCCTAGATTGATGGTATATCAAAGAGAGTCATGATACGGCTACTACAATAGCAACAATGCATATTTGGTTAAGTTATTAAGTGTGCTACACTTGTGGAGAACCTTGGCATATGAGGAGGAAATCGGCAAAGCTGTGGAGGCCGGGGAAATGGTAATGCAGGTAGAGAAGCAGTGCAGCCAGGCAATGAGGTTGCCCGTTAAGATGACAGGGCTCAATTTTATGCCTTTTCGGGCAAGACCGAGGCTGATGGTCTGATGTAGTGATCACAAGTACTATTATTGTTGGTGATCGAATGGCTAATGTGTTGTTTGATTCGGGTTCTACTTATTCTTATGTGTCCGTGCAATTTGCCTCAGAATTTGATATGATTTGTGATATACTTGATGCCCCTATCCATATTTCTACTCCAATTGAAGAGTCAGTCATAGTCACCCATGTATATCGTGTTGTCCTGTTGTGTTATGGATTTCCAGATTTGGGTTGATTTGGTTATGCTGGATATGATTGACTTGATATAATCTTAGGCATGACTTGGTTGTCCCCCTATTATGTTATGCTTAATGGTAATGCTAAGTCGGTAACTGTAGAGATCCCGGGTAGGGAAATGTTAGAATGGGAAGGGTACAAGCCTAAGTCGGCTAAGGTCATATCTTTCGTGTGGGGTAGGAAACTAGTGGGGCAGGATTGTTTGGTGTAATTGGCTCATATTCGGGCTGTTGAGGACGAATCTCCCTTTATTGAGTCTACTCATGTAGTGTCTGAGTTTAAGGAAGTATTTCCTACCGATTTGCCTGGTATTCCTCCGGATAGGGATATAGATTTTTGCATTGACTTGGAATAGGATACTCGCCACATTTCCATTCAACCTTATCGCATGGCTTCGGTAGAATTGAGAGAGTTTAAGGCTCAAATCTAGGATCTTCTTGATAAAGGTTTCATCTGTCCTAGTGCTTTCCTGTGGGGTGCTTCTGTCTTGTTTGTTAAGAAGAAGAAGGGTAGTACGAGGACCATTGATTTTATCTTAAGCCATAAAGGAGTGGATGAATTGATATCGAAATGACAAGCTTATGGATAAATAAAGTCCCAATGAGTATACTTAGGGGAAGGCAATTGAAGTATTTTAGTAAGAAAGTGCGTATAAATTTGGGTTAGTTCTTTGAATTTGATGAGTATACCTGAGTTTGAGGTGTCATGTCGATGAAAGGTTGAATTCGCAGTAACATCCAGGGTTAACAGAGCATAATGGTAATAAGAGTTCGTGGTGAATTGTGACGGGATGCAATTATATAATAAGATTGTTGGTTAAGCGAAATTTGTACAATAATTATGACTTGTAAGCATCTAAGGTTGTGGTTTTCTAATATTTGGTGAGTAACGTGGTTGTATGGAAAGTTTTAAGAGATTGTGGGACACCACTCGAATCAAATTAAAAAGAGCTAGAGTCATAATGAAGAAAAAATAGTGGGATGTCGTAATACCTTTAGAGAGAGGAAAGAGCAAGAATATTATATTTGATTGCAAAGGCTAAAGATGCATCTTCAGAGGGGTAGATAATTGGGTTCAGATATGTGTGATTTCATTCGTTTTGTTGTGGCTATGGTAATAGTGTCACGGGTCCATTAGATTGGTTATAATCTATTGGAAAAGACTTGAGAAATGAGTGTACAGACATTAGCTTGAGTATGATGATAAGTGCTTTGGTTTTGTTTTGAGTTTAGTAATGAGTACGATGGAATTTTTAGCGAAGGATATTGTAAGATCGATGGAGATGCGATCAATGATAAGCGAAGAACCATGAATTCATAAAAATCTTTAAGGTACAAGCTAAAGTTGATACATAAGGAGATTGTGTTATACAGTTGAATTTACAATTCATATTTTTCATTATAAATTTACATTCGTGGTGATATATTTTGTCATGATATGAATTGGCAATGTGGGAAACGATCAATTGTATCCGGTATTGAGCATTTACCTTCTTACACCTGGGTTGAGTCGAAAAATTTATTATTGTTGATTGTTAAGTACCTAAGAAAGGTTTTCACTTAAAAGTATGGGTTTATAGTAAGGTAAATGATTGGAGTGTTCATGATGGTTGTTAGTATTCAGAGTGTGGACTTCAGTGGAATGATGTGAAGAGTATGTGTAGTCAACTCAATAGAAATGACTGGTATCGACTCTTCAGAGGAAAACCTTTAGTGTTATTCCGTAAAATTTATACGTGACCATCTATTTCATTTTGTACATGGTGGTGAGTATGATCACGTGTGCTTTCACTTTTGAGGATGGATCCCTAGTGGTGGATCAAGTGTACCGATCTTACAATGTTCTCTTGATCCAGTGGGATGATTTAGGAAACCGTGGTTATTTCAGATGACTTATGTGGCTTTGTATTGGAGTTGTTAAAGTATTTTAGTGGTTTTACATGTACCACCTTACTTATGAGAATTAATAGAAGAGTTATCATGCGTATTTGTGGTTGTACGTCAATCTTAATATTCCTCTGGTCGTCGAGGTCATGTATCGATTATGTGTGGTTGAATGTAGGGATCATTAGGTCCAATTCTACTATTCTTAAGGGTAATCTACGATCGCAATTACTACATCTAGCATTTCGATAGTGTTGTTAGAGGGTTTGTATGCTTGGACATATCCCTCGATGAGTATCTGATGTCTAAGGATCAATTTTTTATAACTTAAGCTTATGGGAATTTGGGTTGTGAGATGGAGATGTATAAAGAACTAAGAATGTTTGGGTATTATGAGTGTGTTTTGGTTGGTTCAGGTTCACTTCTAATTGTGGCGAGTTTTAATTAAGGATTTTATCATGGTTATGTGAGAAAGGATTCATCCTGATGTTTGTGTCAAAGTCCTTGTTAACATGTTGCAGACATGGGTACGAGCAACTTTGGTGGTTATTGGGAATAGCTTTGTTGTTAGTTAAGAGTACATACAACCAAAAATTATCACTAGAGTATTGTGATGACTTCATTGAGGCGTGATGAGTCCACCAATTGGACTCATTTAAGACTTTATTTTGATAGAAATGGTGTCCTCAAATGCTTATTTTGTCTCAATATCTTATGAAAACTCTTAAGTTTCAGGTATTTGAAGTTTAGTGGAAGCATGGACACTTAGGCGCAAAAAGGAACAAAAAGGCTGAAAAGAACGAAGAAGCTGAAGCCTGAGCATCGCCAAGCACACTTGGCAATTCGCCGAAGGGACGCACTCCGCCTTTTGTTTCAGTACGCGAAGCCCTGAAGGAGCAGGATCAAAAAGGCGATGAAAGGAGTAGTCGGCGTTTTGCCGAATAGATCCGCGAAGCAGTACTATGTCGCCCAACGACAGAGAGCACGACGATACTGAAGGCTAGTGCAAGACGGCGACGAACTACACCAAAGGGCGAATCGCCGAGTTAATTGGCGATTCCGACTAACCTCGCCGAATGATCCACCAGCACTATTTTCTAAAGTCTATAAATAATGAACTCTTTATTAATTTTAGGGGAGTCGAACATTAATTATAATTTTTACAATAGAATAGTACTTTTTGGTATTTTTCTCTCAAGTTTGGAGAGGGTTTTGGGAACTTGAAGAAAATAGTTCATCTTCCTCAAGTTAGAAGTGGGTCTTCCCTATTCTTCTTCCTTTGCTTAAATCAAGGTTTAATTTCTTATACCCACTTGATTTTACTATCATTTTAGGTGTATTTTGTTATTTCTTGATATGTGGCTAAAAAACCCCATTCTTGGGGTGTGATTTAGCAATATGTGTTGATATTATTGTTGGGTCTTGCTTGCTGATAGGCTAGATGTAGTTTAATGGTGATTTCACCTAGTGCTTGTGGTTTAATCTAATGGGTTTGTAGTTGCAAAAACAAAGCCACCCATGTGTTTTCGGCTTGCCCGAGAGGGAGGTCGCGAAACCAAGACCACTAGACTGATGGCCTAAAGAGTGGGTCGGCATGAGGTTCAGCTCGAGAGGGTGAGCCCTAGTCCCATATCCTAACACTCAGCTCGAGAGAATGAGTGAGGTAAGGCGTAGGCTGGTCTTCATGCTGCAAATGGGTGTCCGAGAGGAACGCATTTGAAACGGGGTAAGTTGCCCGAGAGAGAACTTATTTCCATCTAAAGCTTAGCCTAGTCACTATTATCTTATAAATTTCCTATCAAAAGCATGTACCCAACTACTTATCTCAACTTGTATTGCGTTCACACCCCACAAACTCTTCCCCATACGTGATTTACTTGCTATTTTTGTTGTTTCTACTACTCGTGACAAAAAACCCAATTGATATTTGACACTTTTGTGTCACCCCCTTTAATTTACTATGTTTTTAATCGTTAATGTCTTTAGCTACGACTAGTTAGAACTAATTTTTTTTCTTCTATTAATTCTCAAAACCACTCCCTTGGGACACGACCCCAACCTTTAGTTGGGTTACTATATTATCGACGATCGTAGACACTCAAATCGTAGGTAAGTGTCGTTTGTCACGATAAGCATAAAAATGGCGCCGCTGCCGGGGAGTAGTGTTATTTGAGAATTCTTAGATTAGTAGAATTTTAGTTCTTCTTAGTTGTAGTGTCACTAACTTTACTTTTAGTTTTGTTTTTCATTGAGTTGTCCATTTAGATAAGCATGGCTGAACAGAGTAGTGGCAAATTGGTTGAAATGAGCCAAAGAGTCCAAAAGGACCTTACACTGACCGCACTGGCATCTTAGCTAAACGATTTGGCCACCAAAATCTCAGAGGTAGAAGTTCTATACAACAACAAGTGGAGGTATATACCCCCTCATAAGCGGAGAAAGTCTAGAGATAGGGGGGGGGGAATTGTGTCGAGGACACACTTCAAATCATTCTCTAAAAGATCACCGATCAAGATCGGGTGTTGGAAGAAATGAAGGAGAATATTGAAGTGCTGAATCAAATGATTGGATCTCACTCTAGATCAATCCAGCTAATCAGGTCACTCCTGAGTTTTGCAGTGCCTCATCTCCACCCAAATGACATATTGGAGGCACCTAGTGACACTAGGGCCAACCCCAATAACGGAGAATGAGACAGGACTTGTGTCGTGCCACGAAGTTAACTAAGGCGAGGTGATGTTGCTTTAAGTTATTCTGTTTGAATAATGGTGTACTGATTTTGTAGGTTAAAGTGAAGAAGGTGTTGAAAAGTGCAAGTTGGCGAGCCAAGGAACCGGTTGGCGAATCACCGAACCTATCGGCGATTCCAATTTAATCCGCTGTTGTGGCCTTAAAATAAGGGATGTCCTGTAAAACTCGGCGAGATGATTATGCGTTTGGCGCATCGCCGAGTTGATCGGCGACAAGACTAACATCGTTGAATGACCGTGAACTGAACGGTTGTATAAAAACCAAAGGTCAAATCTTTGAATCTCTCACTTTCCCTTGTTTCAAACTCCTCAAAATCACACCAAAGGTACATTTTCTTAGATTTTTACCTTTTCATTAGTATTTTAGTGGGTAATTAGTGCGTAAGACTGGATTCATTTGCCGTCTAGCATTACAAAAATAAATTTATCAACATCGAAGGTTAGTCTCTAAAACCCCGAACTTATTATTGATAATTTTGCACTATTTTGAAAGTCTATTATCAGGATGACGTGTGCTGGGCCTCTCTGATAAAAATAGGTTTATATGCTATGTGTAATTCGAAATTAGTTGCCTGAAACATTTTAATAGTCGAATGTCTTGTTGTTTGTGTTGTATTTTGATTGAGATTGTAATGAGTGCTACTTGATTGTCGTTATATTGGTTGGGTAAAATCTAAACAGCCCACATTTGCGCTAAATAACGAAAATTGCACAATGAAGGCATGGGTGAGGATAATCTTAAGGGTAATCGTAGTTAAATGGCTAAAATTTAGCAGGACCGGAAGAAATCTGAGTATTCCGGGATGATGGGAAGTATGGGTCTTGAGTGAATCGCGTGTATGCATGCTTTGATTTCGTTTCCAGGGCTTGTAAGGTCAATTTTAAGAAGTGGGTCAAAAAATAAGCATGTCGAATCATTCAGCGAGCTGGATCGTGCTCGCCAAACAATTCGGCGGTTTGCCTACTGGTCTTAGATTGCCCTTTATTCATGTCCATAGTGCTGAGAGATATGTAACTTTCAGCGGCCATGTCCGTGGTCGCCGAAGGTAGTCGGTGACTCGCTAATAGGACTTTAGACCGCCCTTTGCATGCCCCCTTTACCCTCTTTCACTGTATCTTTTAGCGGATAACTCCGTTATCGCCGAAAGTAGTCGGCCTCTCGCCACTTAGACTTTTTCATCACATATTTGCCTAGATTTCAAGCTAATCCCTTTGGCGAATTCAACCTAGCTCGCCAAAGAGATTTGGCGATTCACCGACTGATCGGTGGACCTTTCTGCTTCATATTTCTGTATTTTAGTGTGATTGTTCTTCTGACTAATCACAAACCTTTGCAGATATGGTACGCACAAACTTAACGCGCTACCTCAGAAAAAGGCAAAGGGCATTACGATCAATGAAGGAGGATCATGTCTTTCATAGAAAAGAAAGCAAGATCTCCCACCGGGAGATAAAGGCAAACGAAATAAGCATATCGCTAGAAAAGGGTCAGCTATTGAGCCAGATTTTTCTAAGCCGGAAGATGAACAACCTTTGATTCACCGACAGAATAGGCTCAGAAA
Source organism: Solanum chiquidenum (assembly GCA_029582725.1). NCBI lineage: Eukaryota > Viridiplantae > Streptophyta > Magnoliopsida > Solanales > Solanaceae > Solanum > Solanum chiquidenum. Next base: position 16,685 of record JAJOOS010009633.1, on the reverse strand, counting down.
TAGACCTCAATCAACACCTACTAGAGTTTCATCAATTGCAACTTCATCGACCACTGAATTAGTTCCAACCCCGACACCACCTCCAATGGCCCCTGCACTCCCCGTAGCTCCACCTTCACCCAGATTGCTGAACAAATTGAAAGGTGATGGTTTACGAACCATTCTAGAAGAATAGTTACTATATGTGGAGGGTTTGAAAGGTAAGCATACTGAGGTGCTTGACACACTCAAGTATCATGAGTTCGAGCAGTTCACTAGGCCATGGGGCCCTTACATTCCTTCTTGGGTTCGAGAATTCTACTTAGCCTATGGGGGGTTGGTCCCAAAAAATAAGAAAAAGGCTAGTGAGTTCCGACTGGTGAAGTCGGTTATGGTTAGATGCAAGGAGGTAGAGTGTCACATCGAGCATATTAATGTTATACTGGGGCGATCGCTACACTCATCACTGCCATACCAGGGTTTTTCTATCTTTCCGTCCCTGGATGATTTGAAGGGTTGGTTAGCTTCGATGATTTCTGACATCACCCCGAGGTGGTTGGATACGAGAGTTCCAATTGAGAAGAGGGATATGAACATAGCCTCTCGATACTGGTTTAGCTTCATCAGCAACACTATCATGCCATCCCAGTATGAGTCCATTCTGCATCATCCTAAGATGGCTTGCCTTGGTTCTATTATGTCCAGGAGACGGATCGACCTGGGACTGCTGGTTTCACAGGAGATGATTGTGAGAGCCAAACGTACACTGACATCCCTGCCATTTCCTGTTTTGATTACTGAGTTACGCCGGCGTGCTGGAATTCCCCGAGATCCTACTAGAGATATAAAGGTCATTCCATCTTTCTCCATTGATATCCGGCGTATAGATGCAGAATTTACACGAGAGGAGGATGACAAGAGAAGAGCAGACCCAACAGATACTTCTCCAGAGGTCAATGTTGACTCAATATCAGTAGAGACACCTTCGTCCATCCCGACCTATGAGCCCTTAGGTATACCAGCTCCCTCTTCTTCGTCCTCACAGGTTCCAGGTGTTTCGTCATCCTCCCAAATTGCCAGGATTACTCAGTCCATAATCCTGAAGATGGGGCAGTTGGCCTATTCAGCTGATGTGAAAGCTACCCGACTGGAGAGGTTTATTCTAAGGATGATCTACAGGGCCATACTATCAACACTTACCCCACTTCAGACCTCTGTCGATGCCCTGCCAGTGAGAGTCACTGCTTGTAAGAGCAGACAGGGGAAAGCCTCTGAGGTGGCAGCTTTAAAAGCCGAGATTGCGAGTTTGAGAAAGGATGTAGATTACCTTAAGTCTACTGACTTCACTTCACTAATAGAGAGGGAAGATGATGAGGATGTTCCTGGGACCACCGGAGATGTGCCGGGGGACGGCGCAGCACATGCAGAGTCAGATGCAAAGACCGACGAGGAGTTTATATCAGTGTATGCTGAGGAGACACATGAGAGCAGAGATAATGGAATATTCAGAGACTTGCCAGATCTTATTGAGATGATTGTACAGCCGATGATCTAGGCATTGTTGATTGAGACATCCACAGCAACTCGTAGTGGATATGGCACTGCTATTCAGTCTGAGGCTACTCCGGGCACTGATGACCATATACAGACTGCTCCATCAGCCACTGAGACCCCGACAGAGAGAGATACTTCATAGACAGGACCTTTCTTCACCCCCTCTCTATCTTATTATATTTTCCAATTCTGATACTTTTATTTGCATTTGAGGACAAATACTATTTTAATTGTGGTGGGGTGAGGCCCACACTTTTGTATGTTGTTTGTGACTTGTGTTTTGTGTATATATTTGGGTTGTTCTGTTTTAAATTGTGTCAATACTATTTTCTGTAGATGTTTGAGGTTGTGGCTTCCTTTACTTTTTATTGCAAAATGATTTTGACCTTTCTGAAAAATTATTATTATTTTTCAAAAAAATTTGCCACAGCTTGTGTTGAAAGTTGTTGTTCTTTTACAAGAATTTAATTCTCGGTTTCAATCAATACCAATGACTTAAATAGTGCATACAATTGAACTAACATGAATGTACGGCTATGATGAGGCCAAATGAAGTTTCATAAACAATATGTGAACTCTTTGCATCTTGTTGTGATTAGCCATTTATCAAATTGATTCTCTTGTAATGACCGTTGCACACTAGCAAAAGTGTGTAGTTTTGTTTGACTTGAATGTCGATGTCTTGTGTGATTAGCTTACTTTGAGCTATGCATGAATAAACCCAGAATTTTCCCCGTTAGTCTGATTGATTTAGAAAGGTGTGCTCTTGAAATGATCTTAGGCAACTTTAAAGAGTGTGAGCCAGATTTGACATATACCTCTTTTGTAGCCTACTCGTGAGCGTGTGAAACTCTTTTAAACACCCTTTGAGCCTTACCTCTCTTTGGAAGAACCTTGATGAACCCTAAACCTTATTTGATCTACTGCCTATAATCCTCCTAATTTGTGGTTTAGCGAATAGCCAACTTAGGCCAAAAGCCTAAGTTGGGGGTGTGGTGAAAAGGAAAAGGAGAAGTCAAGAAGTGCAAGAAAAGTCCTCCTTAACCCATGATGCTGCAGAACAACGAAAACACTTCAATCTAAAAGAAATTGGGGAATAAAATACAAAAGAAATTGAGTTTCCAAGCAATCCATGGAGGTGAATAAAAAGACGACGTAGAAGCACTAGAAAAAAAATTGATAAAGGAAAAGAAGGGAATGCTTTGAGAATACCACATCTCATGTGGAAAAAGTCACTGAGCCTAAATGACCATATATTTGCACTCAGCCCCATTACAAGCCTTAGAAAGACCTTTTTGATCTTGAGTGAGCCGAACCGAAAATGGATTGGAAAAAAAGGGAAAACCTACGAGTGAAAACATGCATTGTGTTCCTCTTTTTGAGTGTGAGCGTTGCATCTGATTCCTGATCTTTAATTGATTAACCTCTTTGTGTGAATGAGGAATCATTCTTTATGTGAGGGCATTTAGATACTTTTTGTTGAGCTTGAACTTGCACAAGTAGCAAGTATTGCGAGCATCAGAATCTTTGGTAGTGGTGTGTCACAACTTGAATCTTTGAGTACACAGTTGATCTTTCAATAAGTAATTTGAGTCTTGTTGTGTATGTTCATGATTTAGTATTGTGTAGCACTATTTGAGACACTTTGTTGAACGACAGAATTTGAGTTTGCTTGAGGAAAAGCAAAAGTTTAAGTTGGGGGTGTTGATGAGTCCACAAATTGAACTCATTTACGACTTTATTTTGATAGAAATAGTGTCCTCAAATGCTTATTTTGTCTCAATATCTGATGAAAACTCTTATGTTTCCGGTATTTGAAGTTTTCGTAGAAGCATGGACACTTAGGCGTAAAAAGGAACAAAAGGGCTGAAAAGAACGAAGAAGCTGAAGCCTGAGCATCGCCAAGTGTACTTGGCGATTCGCCGAAGGGACGCACTCCGCCTTTTGTTCCAGTACGTGAAGCCCTGAAGGAGTAGGATAAAAAAGACGATGAAATGAGAAGTTTGTGTTTCGCCGAATAGATCCGCGAAGCAGTACTATGTCGCCCAAAGACATAAAGCACGATGATACTGAAGGCTAGTGCAAGACGGCGACGAACTACATCAAAGGGCGAATCGCCGGAGTTAATCAGCGATTCTGACTAACCTCGCCGAATGATCCACTATCACTATTTTCTGAAGTCTATAAATACTGAACTCTGTATTAATTTTAGGGGAGTCGAACATTAATTATAATTTTCACGATAGAATAGTACTTTTTGGTATTTTTCTCTCAAGTTTGGAGAGGGTTTTGGGAACTTAAAGAATGGAGTTCATCTTCACCAAGTTGGAAGTGGGTCTTCCCTATTCTTCTTCCTTTGCTTAAATTAAGGTTTAATTTCTTATACCCACTTGATTTTACTATCATTTTAGGTGTATTTTGTTATTTCTTGATGTGTGGCTAAACACCCCCATTCTTGGGGTGTGATTTAGCAAATATGTGTTGATATTATTGTTGGGTCTTGCTTGCTGATATGCTAGATGTAGTTTAATGGTGATTTTACCTAGTGGTTGTGGTTTAATCTAATGGGTTTGTAGTTGCAAAAACAAAGCCAACCATGTGTTTTCGGCTTGCCCGAGAGGGAGGTTGCAAAATCAAGACCACTAGACTGATGGCCTAATGAGTGGGCCAACACGAGGTTCATCCTGAGAGGGTGAGCCCTAGTCTCATATCTTAACACTCAACTCGAGAGAGTAAGTGGTGTAAGGCGTAGGCTGGTCTTTCTGCGGCAAATGGGTGTCCGAGAGGAACGCATTTGAAACGGGGTAAGTTGCCCGAGATGGAACTTATTTCCATCTAAAGCTTAACCTAGTCACTATTATCTTATAAATTTCCTATCAAAAACATGTACCCAACTACTTATCTCAACCTGTATTGCGGTCACACCCCAATATCTCTTCCCCATACTTGATTTTCTTGTTATTTTTGTTGTTTCTACTACTTGTGACAAAATCCCAATTGATATTTGACACTTTTGTGTCACCCCCTTTTATTTATTATATTTTTAATCGTTAATGTCTTTAGCTACGACTAGTTAGAACTAAATTTTATTTTTCTATTAATTCTCAAAACCACTCCCTTGGGACACTATATTATCGACGATCATAGACACTCCTACCGTAGGTTAGTGTCGTTGGTCACGATAAGAATCAAGGCATTGTATGGGAGGATGTGTAGGTATATAATTGGTTGGTTTAAGGAGGAAGATTATATCATAAAGTGAGACTCAGTTTTGTTAAAAAAGACCTTATGTATGAGGAATAATCGGTTGAAATTCTTGATTGCGATGTCCGAAAGCTAAGGACATGCGAGACAAGTACCCCCAGTTGTTTAGCGATTCAGGTACTATTCTGCCCTTACTTTAGCCAGTCTTTTGTAGTTGATTACTAGGGGACGAGTGATGGGTATTTTGGTATCTATTGTAACGACCTGATTCCGTCGTTAGGGACAAACCAATGGGGAAAGAATTGGACTAGAAAAACTTTTGAATAGTAACTTGAAATTTCCTATCCTAGTCCAGATTTGGATGAAATCAAAGTCAGGAGAGTCTAGGGAAATCTGGTAATGAATGAGAAGTGTAATAATGAAATTAATTGCATGAGTAGATAGCTAAGACGTTAAGGAATCCGTATGTATTTACATAATTGAATTCGGGCAAATAGAACTCGCGAAACTGATCTTAGCGTGAATGGGTATGTTCTGAGTGTCATGGGCTGAAGGTGTGTTATGAAATGAGGGTGTGGAAATCTTAATTCGACTCACTGTTTCCGTGCAATCCGCTGTGGCGGGATTATTTCCGCCAGTGCGGGGACGCTGTAGCGGGATGAGGTCCGCTGTTGCGGGATAGTCGCGATTTAAGTTGAAAATTAACCACAAAATCATTTTAGTTTGCAAGTTTTGACTTTGAGAGCTAGGAGACGACCCCAGGCAAGTTCTTGCCCATTTTTCACCATTCTTGAGGCTAAAGGTATAGTTTTTACTCCCCAAATCCATGTTTCGATCCGTAGAATGTAAATTCGTGGCTGTTATCGATAAGAGAGGGTTTTGATCTGGAAATTATGGTGGAAAAAGCCCAAATCTGGGTATGGGGATCAAGGGTTTGATTTAGGGTTTATATCATTGATTAGAATCTAGGTAATTAGGTCTTGTTTATTAATCCTCGTATTACTATGATTGTTTGTAGACCAAGAACAAGCGAAAAGAATCTGGAAGGGGAAGAATCAAGTTTCTTAGGGGATTCAAGCTTTGTTCAAGATAGGTGATGGTTGTGATTTCATGTTGTGTGATATATGTCTGTACTTTTTTCATTATAATGCATGTATGTATACGAATGTTGCATTATTGATCACACTAATCGTGAATGAAGATAATTGAATAATTGAATTCCATGAATCATGACCTTATTGTATGATTATGAGAATGTACTTGTGATTGTGGCTTGTTGAATAGATCGGGTGTTATGTTCTGACACACTAACTTGGATCGGTTGCTACGTACCAGCATAAATATTGGAACATGTGTCATGATTCGACACTTTAACTAGGATCGGTTGCCACGTACCGGCATAAACATTGGAACGAATGTCACGATCCGACACACTAACTTGTATTGGGTACCACGTACCGGTACACTAACAGTTTGGGTATGGGTTCCATGAGAGGACCATTGAATTGAGTTTCGTGAGAGGACCATTGAATTGTGTTGTGTATCTACTTGTGATGATTACGTTCATATCTAATGATGATTGATATTGAAAGACTATATGTTGCTCTAAAATGATAACCAATGTGTATTATTGAGAACGAGGAATGCTACATTGAACCTGAAAAGATTACTAATATTGTATATGTTCGGTATATGCTTGTTTTATAATGTTGTAGTTACTTGCATGTGTTCCATTTATTGGGATAGCCGCATGATCCTACATGTATACTGCGGTTGTGTACTGATACTGCATTTGCTTGTTCTTTGTTGAGTACAAGGCATCTTCAGACGGCTATTAATAGACCTCAGCTAGGTGACTATTGAGCGTGACTGGATTCAAGGGTGAACCAGTTCTTTCAAGCTGTCATGGATCTATCTTGTTTAAGTCCACCCTTTTCAGACTTAGACTATTTGTTTAAGGTGTTTTGTTTTGTTTTGCTTCGGGGTTGTACCCCTTGTTCTTAGACTTGTCGTTAATAGAGTTTTTGTACAATGTCTTTCAGGTTCTAGGGGTTGTTCTTCCGCATTAGTTTGACTAGTTTATTTAAACCTTTAGAGTTTATGGGAACTCCGTATTTCTTTGATCATTTAAACCTGCTTACATATCTTTAAATGTGTATTATTTGGTTAAGTTGTTAGTTTGGGTTGTAGTAATGGTTCTCCCACCGGAGGTTAGTCTGGGTGTCAATCACGACTGTCTGGGTTATGACAAAGTTGGTATCAGAGCCTAGGTTCATTGATTTCATTGTACCAAAATGAGTCTAGTAGAGTCTTGCGAAACGGTATGAAGACGTCCGTACTTTTCTTCAAGAGGCTATAGGACTTTAGGAAAAACTCACTTCTTTCTACTTCTATGACTTGAGTAATGATAATCAAGAAGTAATTGATTATACTATTTTATTATAAGAAACTCAATAAAAGTTTGAAACTGCAATAATTACCTTGCTACTATATCCAAAACAAAGCTCAAATAATTTTTTTGGTTTTTAGCTCAAACAAACTTTTAGTTTTTTCCTAAATATGAGGAGAGAATTAATTTGGACAAATTATTAAATATTTTATCTTTCTAATAAATCTTTTGAAGGCTAAGCTCAAACACTTTTTTGTGTGCTTTTCAAATATGAGGAGAGATTTTAGGAAGTTATCAAATATTTTACTTTTCTAATAAATCTTTTGATTGTTAAGCTCTAACATTTATCAAACAATTTACCTTTCTAGATCATCAAACGTTTATTATTTCTAGTACAAACTCTTGTTTTTTCCCTATATTTATCATGTATGAATTGAGCTTTCTCTATTTACTATCACAACTTTCTTTACAATCTATCTTTAGTATCCATTTTGAATTGATGGTTTATCACATATGCATTCTCTGATTCATTTTTTACATGTCAATAATATTTGTACTTCATGTGTGAGGTTTATCAATTTCATGGTTTCAAGGAAAAACTTCTGCTAAGAATTAAGGGTTTGGGAACTAGCATATATAGTTGAAGTATCTATCCGGCAGTTGATGTCTGTAAAAATATGATATATGAACCTAACTATTCACTCCCAAAAGCTAACTTATGAGGAGATGATTGCTTAAGTTCATATAAGCAGAACCACCAATCCATTCTCTTACTAATGTGAAACTTTTACCAACTCGAACACCCTCTTCATGCTCAGGTCCAACTGAAGCATGTATAGGAAGCCCAAACGAGATGAATTTGACTTTGATACCATGTGAAAATATGACATATGGGCCTAACTCAATCCAAAAAGCTAATTTGTCAAGTCAAGATATGGCATATGAGTCTAACTCAACCCAAAAAACTAGCTAATGAAGGGATGATTGCCCAAGCTGGTCTCCTTATATGACCAGCTTGGACAATCATCTCCTTAAAAGATAGCTTATGAGTAGAGGATTATCCAAGTCCATATAAAAATACTACCAATCTATTCCTCAATCAGTATGGGACATTTACCCACTCTAACAATGCAACTTTTAGCTTCTATACATGTATTTTGTCATTCTTCTTCTTCTTTTTCCGCAAGTAGCAGCAAGAGCAGTCGTAGCCGTATGGGGGTTGACTTTTATTTTTCTGCCACAAAATTATTATGGTTGAAGTCAGGGAAAGAGTAGACAACTCTGTGCTTTCTTAAACAAGCCTGTTATTTTTTTATTTTTTTTATAAAGAAGACATTTTCAATCAGTATGTCACTGTATTAAAAGAATGAATTTTATATCTCTATATCAAAAGTATGAACTTTTTAACTTGAATAAAGCTAAATTATGTTAATTGCCTTTTTAACTTTAAGATCTAATTACCTTATTTATTACCTAGAAAAGAAAACAAGTGAGAGTTCTCTTTCTTTTCTTTTCTTTTTTTCGGTTTTTCTTTTTTTTTCTCCCTTTTAAGATTTTTTTTGTTTAATAAAAAGTGTTTTTCTCTTTTCTCATCACACATGCATTATGTGATTCATTCTTTGGACATGTCAATAATATTTGTACTTCATGTGTGAGGTTTATCGATTTAAGGATTTTCAAGGAAAAATGTCTGTCAAGAAGGGGAGGTTTTATCAAGTCCATATAAGCAAACCACCAGTCCATTCCCCAACTAATGTGAGACTTTTAGCCACTCTAACACTCTCTTTCACTCTCAGGCCCAACTAGAGCGGACTGAAAGCCCAAACGACATGAATGAACTTGGCTTTGATGACATCTGGATTAACTCAACCCAAAAAGTTAGCTCATGAGGGGAAGATTGCCCAAATCCATCCATCCATTTAAGCAGATCACCAATCCATTTCCCAACCAATGTGGTGGTATGCTTATATGGACTTTAGAAATCCTTTCCTCAAAAGCTAGCTTATGAGGGAGGATTGTCCAAGTCCATATAAACAAACCACCAGCCTATTCCTCAATCAGTGTGGGACATTTACCCACTCTAACACTACAACTTTAAGCTTCTATACATGTATTTTTTTTTATTGTTTTTATTGTTTTTTGGCAAGTAGCAGCAGCAATTGTAGCAGTATGAGGGGGTTGACATTTTCATTTTTGCCACAAAATTATAAATTGGTTGAAAAATTGGTGAGGCATTAGAAGATGTGAAAAATTGGTGAGGCATTAAAAGATGTGAAAAATTGGTGAGGCATTAGAAGATGTAACTTTACAAGATACCTTTTGAGGAAACTAGGATAATTAGTTATTAGGGTTGAAGTAAGGAATTTTTCGGTTCTTGGAGTTTAAGATCAATGTTCAAAGTACATTTTATGATGAAAGATATTTTCTTAATTAGATGATTGGTTGAACGAAATTGTTCACAAATATCAATAGATATTATTTTTGTATAAAACATAATTGTTATTCACTTCTTAAAAATTCACTCAATGCATCACAACATCATAAGGTAACAAAAAAAATTATGTATTCGTATAGAAATTTGGCATGAAATAACTGAAGTGAAAGTTCTACGTCTAAATATAAAAAAGACGAATTGCCAATTTATCTATTTGAACTGCCTTATCATTATTTGGTGCGCTTGCGCCAAAGTGAACCAAAATCATTGTTATTAACATCATGAAGTAGCATAGTTGAAGTGCTGATCCAAAAGTTGGTGTCGGTAAAGATATGATATTTGAGTCTAACTCAACTCCAAAAGCTAGTTAATTATGAGGGAAAGATTTCTCAAGTCCATATAAACGAACCACTAGTCCATTTCCCAATCAATGTGGGACTTTTACCCACTCTAACACCCTCTTTCACACTTAGGCCCAACTAGAGCGGACTGGAAGCCCAAACATGAATGAACATGGCTCTGATGACACCTGGATTAACTAAACCCAAAAAGTTAGCTCATGAGGAGAAGATTGCCTAAATTCAGATAAGCAGATCACTAATCCATTCCCCATTCAATGTGGTGGTCTGCTTATATGGACTTGAGAAATCCTTCCCTCCAAAGTTAACTTATTAGAGAGGATTGCCCAAGTCCATATAAACAAACCCCCAGTCTATTCTCCAATCAGTGTGGGATATTTACCCACTCTAAAATTGCAACTTTAAGCATCTATACATGTATTTTGTCTTTTTTTTTCCGCAAGTAAGCAGCAAGAGCAATCGTAGCAGTACGGGGGGTTGACATTTTCATTTTTGCTACAAAATTATAAATTGGTTGAAAAATTAGTGAGGCATTAGAAGATGTAGCTTTATGAGATACCTTTTGAGGAAACTAGGGTAATTGATTATTAGGGTTGAAGTAAGGAATTTTTAGGTTACATTTTATCATGAAAAATATTTTCTTAACTAGATGATTGGTTGAACGAAATTGTTCACAAATGCCAATATATATATATTATATATTCCTATAAAACTTAATTATCTTTCACTTTTTAAAAATTCATTCAATACATCACAACATTATAAGGTAACAAATAAATTTATGTATTCATATACAAATTTTGCATGAAACAACTAAAGTGAAAGTTCTCTAAATTATAAAGTACCAATCTCCAATTTATTTATTTGAACTGCTTCATTATTATTTGGTACGCTTGCGCCAAAGTGAACCAGATTCATTGTTATTAACATCATGAAGTAGCATCTGTATGCCTAGCATAAAAGAGATTTAATAAAACATGTACGTTGTGATTACCTTCTATTGGTTGATCATGTTCATGAAATTGGTTCTTCATTTCATCAACTTTATCCTTCTTAAGAATAAATAACTTTAATTTATCAAGCTTTGAAGTTATCCGATATCGAGTTCGTAGATGTTTGTTCCTTCACCAACTTCATTAATCAACAACTCTATTTTTATCCTCATTCTTTTATTCCATTTTCCTAATGCTTTCTTCTCGTGCCTTCATAATTTTGGTAAGATGTGTTTTATTTATAACTAGATTATTCATCCTTTTAAACTTGGGAATGCTTAAATACCTCTCGACTCTTTCCCTAACTTCTCCTACGCAAAAAATAATTAGCCTAAGTTGTACATCACATAGAGTTGACAACTTTTGTGCTCAAGTATCGCATTTTCGGTATTTTTTAAATTCTCTTATATAAATATAGTGTAATTAGTAGTTTAATTATTTCATCATCTCGTTTGAAAGCTAAATTAGGATATATCAAGTAGCTTATTGAGATACTGATTTTGTCAACCTATACATTTCTTATGCATTTGGTCTCGACTCTACTTGAGTCATCATATTTATCACGATCCACGACCATCTTGCAATCAATTGAAGGTGTAACTTGTATGTATCAATAAATCACATAAAATCGGATGCTCTAGTCCATTATTAAACAAGATTAATTTATTTATTTTTACAAAGAGGGACCTTTCTATACTTTTACTTAAATCCCTATTGTTTCTAAGTTTTTTTTTATTCATATTTTCATTTGCACGTACACTACAAAAAGAACAGATTTTGTTGTCCAACTTTGAAATAAATTGATGAGCAAATTAGTTTTAAGTCATGAATTCTTTATGCACTTTTTAAAAATACTTGAAAAAACTAGAAAGTCTAACAGTTATTTTAGAGAATATAATCCATGAAGTAGATTTAGGATATATTCAAGGACTCCTTATATATTAAACTATTCTTTTTAATTATATATTTTAGGACTTTTTAATTATTAACTTTTCTAATAATCTTACCACATATTTTAGGACTTATTAATTATCAAGTTTCCTAGTATCCTTTACCATATATTCTCCTCTTACCATATATTTTATGCTTTTAATATATTATAGATTATAGATATAGATGTAAATAAACCATGAAGTTGAGAGTTAGTAAACTCTGTAATACTTACCACATATCTCTCCGGAATAGAAACAAGAATAATTAAATCTATTTCTTTAATTTTTCTTCTGATTTTGTTAGTTAAATATTTTGATACAATCATCCAGAATTATATGACTTCATATCTTACCTTATATTATAATAAATAAACGAACTATGGCTTATTATAGTTATTCTACTATCCATGAAGAATTCTGGAAAAAGGACTTGGCATACTCACTTATGATAGATATTTTTCTTTTTTTATGATGGCGAGTTCTCGACCAATAAAAAATATTCATTAATTCTATAATTAATCAAAATGTCTCCATTAATATTTGTATAGAATAAAATTAATTTAAAGTTATTCAAGCTAAAGAGAAAGAGGGAGGGAGGATATATATGACAGGAAAAAAAGATTCAACAACATTCTAAATTGTAATTTGTACCCATAGCAATATTGAATGAACAACAATAAGACAAATTTTTCAAGAAAACAAAATAACTTCAACATATCAATAAAACAAACAACATGATAATATGGATAGATAAACGACATGAAATATAAAATACTGTTGAAAATAAATATAAAATTATTGTTGTCTCAGCAATAAAAGCAGTAAAAGAACTTCATCTGAACTAAAAATAGTTATTCAAATTTGCACATCACATAGATTTGACAACTTTTGTGCTTTCTTGAACAAGCTTGTCACTCTTTTATAAAGGAGGAATTTTCTATCGCTTTCACTTAGGTATGTGATATTCTTAAACTTCCTGTGAGCCATTTTTTCCCGCAACAAATAGTAGATGTATCTATAAATTTAGAAAGACAACAAGTTAAATACTAAAAAACTTAAAATCCTAAATGTGCAACTAACATAATGTGCACTTATTGATGGAAAAAAGACACTATTACTCACTAACTTAAAATCTTGAATCCGTCTCGATCTATTTTGCAATACTAGTAACAAAATCTTCTTGAGAAACCAGAGTCTCGGGATTGACGATACTCACATTATCACCATCACCATTATTGCTATTATTATTATTATTATTATTATTATTATTATTATTATTATTATTATTATTATTATTATTATTATCTGGAAGTTGAAAAAGCAGGTTAAAATGAGATCCATCTGTTACCCCATAATCCACAAGGGAAATTTTGTCGTCATTCAACATGATCGAATCTCCATGTCCCGTATCCAACATGAGAATCAAACGATTCTCTGGAAGTTTTTCTTGATTACTTATTTCTTTTTTCAAATCCGCCACAGATGTATCTTTGGCTACTCGAATGTGAAATAGTGTCCCTGTTAATATTTGTATCACTAAATTCATTTTCTTTCAAAGAGGGTTGGATATTCAGCTTCAGAACCAAAGCGGCTAAAGCACCTTATTAAAACAAAGTGCCCACAACAATGTGAGCCATATTTTTCATACACTCAAGAAAAAATAGATAGCACTTTCTTTGTGGGAGAAGAAATTATGATTGAGCAAGTTAAATAAGGACTATGAGTTTATTTATAGATGCCTAATAATAATGTTAATACCATAATTTTATTCACACCAAGGAATGTAAATACCACATAATTAAGTGAATTATTTATTTCTGTGATTTTTGAAATCACAGTCTAAGGACCAGATTTAGTTCTAAATGAATTATTTATGTATTTTCCTAAAATGCTTGAAGTTTAATTATGATTTTTGAAATTATAATTCGAAAAGCAGATTTGGTTCTAGGTGAATTATTTAAGGACCAGATTTGATTCTAATTGAATTATTTATGTATTTTTCAAAAATGCTTAAAGTCTAATTATGAATTTTGAAATTATAATTCTAAAGGCAGATTTGGTTCTAGGTGAATTATTTTTCTATTTTAACTATCTATTTGCTTATTTATATTATTATAAAAGACTGAATATAAATGTTGGTTGACCAAAATTTCATTTAAATATTGAATAACTTTTATACCCATGAGCTCTAATCCTATTTCTTATTGAACATACTATAATATCCTTTAAATATTGAATGACTTTTATACCCTCAATAAGCTCTAATCCTATATCTTATTAAACAACCTTCTTTAATACAAAACTTACTTAATATACATAACAAATATTATTTATTACTATTAGAAACGTTAATATATGGTAGGAAGACTAGAATTATATTACTACTAGATACTTATTATAAGAGTTGGATATGATTATGAAAGTGTAAGCATTATTGATACAGTGTGTGGAATTTATACATATACAAGTATAGAAGAGAAAGGAGTTTGTTGAACATAAGACACCTAAATATAAGAGGAACTAACCACGTATATAACTCAAACATACTAACGTACTAGAACTGTACACTCAATATACTAATGTAATAGGAGTCCGCATCGATCCTTATCCTTATCATGACCCCTCAACATTAACTCAATTTGCTTGAGACCAATGTTGCTAACAATATTGGCAAAGGATATCCTGAGAAGTGCTTTAGTAATGCATCTGCTAGAGCTCCAATTGTAATATGATGAACTTAAATTTTTCTAGTTTTCACTTGGTCACAGACAATATGAAATTCAATTGTGACATGTTTCATTCGACTGTGAAAGACTGACTGAAGTACGATATAGATAAGTGACACCAATATAATGTTATCGCAATAAATTTTAGGAGGACAAGACAACTTGACCTGCAGTTCCTGCAGTAGACTGGTTTCAGCTACAACACTTGATACAACACTGTATTTTTCTTCAGTGAAAGATCTGGCAAGAGTGCATTGCTTGTTAGAGTTCCAACTAATTGAATGCTTTCCAAGAAACATAACATAGGCTGAAGTGGAGTGTCTAGTGTCGGGAATACCACCCCAATCTGAATCTGAGTATGCGAATAACTGAGAAAGGTTACCATGTTTGAAGTGAAGGCCATATGTTATTGTTCCTTTAGATAATGAAGAATCCTCTTTGTTGCTTGCAAATGTGTAGTTAATGGAGTGTTGGAACTGAACTAGCTTATTTACTACAAAGCGTATATCGAGTCCTGTGAAGGTGATGTATTGCATTGAGCCAATGACCAGCCTATAAAATATGTCACTTGTGGATAGAAACGTAGTCATCCAACATATTGAACTTGCTGAGTATCTCCGCAATGAAGCTAATTTGTGTGAGAGCCAATCCATGATCATGCTACATGTTTACATCCCTACTCTATTCAAATAGGGCGAAACGTCGCGTTGACTCAAAAAATAAACAATTGATTCAATTTTAAAAGAATTTTAAGAATAAACGAATTTTAAAGGAGTCGCCACCTAATTTTAGGAAAAACTAGGAAACCAATTAAAAATATCTACGAAACCATAAGATTCTAGGTAAGGGGTTCAGGTTATTTCGAAGGAAAGGGGTTAGGCATCCTTCGAAATCCACAACTGTGGGTCCCGACTGAATTTATTTTTTCAAATTGAGGAAGAAAATAAAATAATGTACAAATAAAACAAACATACAATATACACAAGTAATAAAATAAAATAATATAAGAAACAACCTAGATTTGCCTATTGTCAATAATATACGATAATGAATCAAAATATTGTTCGAACCTTGTTCGAATAGCTTCAAAGTGAAACAGCTCCGGGTACCTGTAAAGACACTTAGTAAAAGTGTTAGTACTAAATAAATATGAATAAAAATAAATAAATTAATAGTAACTTAAAAATAAAAACCCGTCTTATTAACATGGGAGGCCTTGAAAATCGACGGTAATTTCTTCATCGGCAAATTTTAACATATAAAAACTACAAACATAAACTAAATTTCCGTCTTTTATAATGTGGAGGCCTCCAAAATCGACGGAGAAATTTTCTCATTGGCCAGTTTTAACGAACAAAATATATGAACTTAAACTAAATTTCCGTCTTTTAATATTAGGGAGGCCTCCAAAACTGACGGAGAGATTTTCTCATTGGCCAGTTTAACTTACAAAAAATATAAACTTAAACTAAATTTCCGTCTTTTAATATTAGGGAGGCCTCCAAAACCGACGGAGAGATTTTCTCATTGGCCAGTTTAACTTACAAAATATATAAACTTAAACTAAATTTCCGTCTTTTAATATTAGGGAGGCCTCCAAAACCGACGGAGAGATTTTCTCATTGGCCAGTTTAACTTACAAAATATATAAACTTAAACTAAATTTCCGTCTTTTAATATTAGGGAGGCCTCCAAAACCGACGGAGAGATTTTCTCATTGGCCAGTTTAACTTACAAAATATATAAACTTAAACTAAATTTCCGTCTTTTAATATTAGGGAGGCCTCCAAAACCGACGGAGAGATTTTCTCATTGGCCAGTTTAACTTACAAAATATATAAACTTAAACTAAATTTCCGTCTTTTAATATTAGGGAGGCCTCCAAAACCGACGGAGAGATTTTCTCATTGGCCAGTTTAACTTACAAAATATATAAACTTAAACTAAATTTCCGTCTTTTAATATTAGGGAGGCCTCCAAAACCGACGGAGAGATTTTCTCATTGGCCAGTTTAACTTACAAAATATATAAACTTAAACTAAATTTCCGTCTTTTAATATTAGGGAGGCCTCCAAAACCGACGGAGAGATTTTCTCATTGGCCAGTTTAACTTACA
>JAJOOS010009632.1:0-17837 GCA_029582725.1 Solanum chiquidenum | reverse complement strand
TTTATAATGTAAGCACAATAGAAAAACTCAATAACAAGAAATAAATAAACAACTTCAGTGATAAGAGCATGTCCCTTTTGGTTAATGTCTTTATAACGACCCGTTAGGCCGTTTTGAGTACTAGACTTATTTCTTTAATAAAAGAACCTTTCCGTAAATTTTTAATGAGAATCTTAAACTATTCGTTTAACTACGGTTATTTGGTTGATGGGTATTTATCAAATAATTAATTTTTAGCTGATTATAAATGAGTCAAGTCTAAAATTTATTTAACACCCTAGCCCATCTGTAAAATATGTACTAAGATCAAGAGACAAATAATTAAAGAAGATGAATCTTAAAGTGGATAAGATTTGTGAATGACATAACTATAAGGAACAAAACTTATGGTATCACGATTCAAGACTACCCCTAGTCGTAACACAATGCGCTTCATAAGTAACCCCAAGCTAACTCATTGTCGGACATGACACTAAGATTCATAAAGACAATAACTGAAGATAACTGATGTAGAAACTAAATTGAGATGAATGAGCAAGAATGTAAAATTGGTGTTGTCGCCATTGCCCAATACCACCAGCACATATATTTCCAGGTAATGCATTGATGACACTCTTCCAGCATCGCCTGGATACAAATACTCTCTGAATCACATTTAGATGTTAAAAGGACTGTCTGGGACCGAACATGGGTACATCCTGACATTGAAAACTAATGCAGTTAGCAGATATTATGATAGTTTAGTTCAGAAGGAAAGTTAGATGAGTTCGTCCATGATCGATTGACCTATTTTTTTCTGATAAGGTAAATGATTTTATTAACAATTTAGGAAATCCAATATACAAGCTGTATACCAAAAATTATAGAATCTACACAAAAATATGGTTCTCAGCAAAATACATCCCATCCTTTATATATACATATATGGACCTCATGAGTTTGCGATAGGTTAACCTCCTCTCAAAGAGGAAAATGAAGAAAAATAAGTGTTTACTACTTTAATGTGTCAAGTACGGTATATATTCAGTGTTCTTTTTTACATATGGGGACATTGTTAAAGAGACCTCTCAAAGTTATTTTCTAAAATGCTATCCTCTTTTACCGTGTCTTTAGAGCTGAAAAAAGATTCACCTGAATGGGCAAGGAAAATATTGGTGCACTCGATTAGTAAGGAAGTTTACTAGGGAAATGCATCAGGACCAATCAAGGTAAAGAGTTCTAGCTCTGTGTCTGATATCAGACACAGAGCTAGAACTCTTTACCTTGGTTGGTCCTGATGCATTTCCTTTGTAAACTTCCTTACTAATTGTGTGCATCAATATTTTCCTTGCTCATTCAGGTGGATCTTTTTCCAGCTCTTAACACAAGGTAAAAGAGGAGAGCGTTTTTAGAAAACAACTTTGAGAGGTCTCTTTAAGAGTGTTCCCATATGTAATAAAGAACACATAATATATACCGCACTTGACACACTAAAATAATAAACACTTATTTTTCTTCATTTTACTCTTTGAGAGAAGGTTAACCTATCGTAAACTCATGAGGTCGATATTTGTATAGAGGATGGAATGTCTTTTGCTGAGAACCATATTTTTGTGTAGGTTCTATAAATTTTAGTATACGGCTTGTATATTGGGTTTCCCCAATTGTTAATAAAATAATTTACCTTATCAGGAAAAAAATAATTAGGTCAACCGATCATGGGCTGGCTCAACTATCTTTCCTTTCGAACTGAACTATCATGATATCTGCTAACTACATCAGTTTTCTAATGTCAGGATGTACCCATGTTTTGTCCCAGACGGTTCTTTTAACATCTAAATGTGATTCATATAGTATTTCTATCCAGGTGATGCTGAAAGAGTGTCATCAATGCATTACATGGAAATATATGTGATGGTGTTATTGGGAAATGGCGACAACACCAATTTCACATTCTTGCTCATTAATCTTAATTTAGCTTCTGCATTAGTTATCCTCGGTTATTGTCTATATGAATCTTAGTGTCATGCCAGGCAATGGATTAGCTTGGGGTCACTTAAGAAGCGCACTATGTTATGACTAGGGGTGGTCTCGAATTGTGACACCATAAGTTTTGTTCCTCACAATTATTTCACTACCAAATCTTATCCATTTTAAGATTCATCTTCTTTCATTATTTGTCTGTTGATCTTAGTACCTATTTTACATGTCACGCCCCGAGCCTATACCCTGGATGTGGCCGGCACTCGAAGATCATTGATGGCCCCCAAGCGAACCCTTGGCCTGGCTTTCTTAACTCAGCGGAAACCTAACTTAACAGCATAACTCAAATGCAATGAAAGGTTTTAAAACAACCCAACTGATAAAATCTGGCCAAAAAGGCAACTCGAGTCTCAAAATAGAATATTTACATATATACATGCATGAGAGACTCAAACTAACTGACTGACTATCTATCTATGAAGCCTCTAAGATACTGAGATGGATGTTGGGACAGACCCCGCAACATCCTAATAAAACAAAACTAGGAAAAACGAAATAAAAGAGTCCTCCGGAATGCAAGGAGGCTCACCACTGACTCTGGAGTGCTCAGCTGGATCAACGGCGTGCTGGATGCTGATCCTGTATACCTGCGTCTGCATCATAATAAGATGCAGGCCAATTGGCATCAGTACATGGAATGTACGAGTATTTGAGCTGGACCGCTAACAACAACTTAAGCTTGAAAGGAGTACAAGAGAACACTTACCTTGGCTCTGTTCAACTCATGAATAACTGAACTCAATATATAAAGCAATGAGACACATGCAATATATATAAAGATTGTAAACTAATTAAAACATGATGTCAACATCATATTTATAATATCATAAAATATCATGTTTCCTCTCAAAGTCTACCTGTGCAATGCATGAATGAAGTCCCATACCCCCATTCATACTAAGCAGAACCCCTCGAGGAACCATGCAATTTTCTACTGTGGGAGTTTCTCTAACCGATAACCACCGCTAGGAAACTGAGTGGTAATACAACGTTTTACCTCACGTTGCCCAAGGACCATCATATACCTTGCCGTGATATAGGAAGCTAACTATGCTAAATGGATCCACTAGCTAAACTTACGGATTCATCTAAAAAGTATGACCCGTTAACTCCCATGTTGGCTCATGGTTCTTATGGAGAGTAGAGTTAATATGAACTCAAGTCCCCAATTCGGTGTTCAAGACTACTCCCAAAAATACTTTAGTTCATAAGTGTTTTAAACACACTTCTTTATTCAGTTTGAGATACTTACTCCAACTACCCTCTTAAAAGAGGTTATTGCTCTTCAAAACTCTTTCAAAAAGATCATGTCAAAACCATATTTTTTTATATGATCATTGATGACTCGAGAATTCATACTGCATAAACATTGATGGTATAGCTCGAGACCATACTGTTTACACATTGATGACGTTCTCGATTGCCATACTAATCATGTTTTAGAAACTCTTTCACAAAACTCATCTTTTTCTTAAAAGAGATAGTACTCAAACTGCTCAAAACTCTTTTGGAAATCTCAGTTTCCTCTCATCTTAAATGTGAAAACATTTAGAAACTTCTTTGGGAATACTTAGTTCCCTAATAACCTTTGAGAAATGAACTCAACTTTAAGCTCTTTGCTTAACTTGGAACTCTATACTCTTTACTCAACTTGAAACTCTATGCTCTTTTCTTGACATGAAACTCTATACCCTTTACTTGACTTGAAACTGGAGTCTTAAAATGAAGTTAAAACGTTCAACAAAGACTCTTGAACAACTTTGAAAACTTGCTTGACTTACTTCTTAACTTCACTTGACTTTGATCCTAACTCGCCTTGAATTGAATTATGGATTCAAGGTATAAGACCACATGTTTATGGACGATTTATTGACGTTTAAACGTACCTTGGAGTGTTGAAAACAACTATGAAACATAGGTACATTACCAAGAAACATGCATGAGAAAGTGGGGAATGAAAGGGGAAACTTGGCGTCCTTGGCGCTCTGCAAGGCGCGGAGCGCCAGCACTCGAAGTTCAGAGAGGGCCTGCTGGCGCTCTGCTAGGCGCACCGTCCCAAGGGCTGGACTTCAGAGTCCCTTTTGGGGCGCGCTGGTAGGCGCGACGCCCCAGCCCTTGTCCCCGAAAACTCGACTTTTCTCCTTCCTTTTTCCAACTCTAAACCACCCTAACATCAAAGGTTTCAGCCCCAAACACTTGGGATCATAAATACCCTTACTATACAATAGATTAAACTCAAAATCACCACCGGAAACATACACCAAACCAACAAGAACTTCAACACAACCACAACCAACAACTTCAACAAACACGACCAACAACTTCAACAAACACAACTAAATCTTTCTCGGAATTAAAACGAGTTTGGCGTGTGGGGGAAAGAACCAACCCAACACTATGAACTCACATACCTAGTAGGGATCACCCCCGACGAAATCCACGACGATCTCTACGAACTTAGCTCCTTCTTCTCCTTCTCCTCTTCTTCTTCTCTTCTCTCTCAAAGCCCTAACCCTCACTCTCACTCTTTGAAATGGTAAAAACTGATCAAAATATCATTCTAACACATTTATATAACCAAAAGAATTGGTTAGGGAAAAGACCAAAATACCCTTACATTTTCCGGACGGATTTCCCTGCCAACTGCCCAACTTTCAAAGGGCATAACTCACTCATACGAACTCGAAATCAAGCAAACTCGATGGCGTTGGAAAGATCATTCCACGAGCTTCGCAAAAATAACTGGAACTACACCTAACTCATCCTGATGTAGGAGTTATTACTGTTCAAAGTTGGCCAAAAACTCACTTTTTCCATACTTGGCTAAATTTTCCAAATTTTTAAATTCTTTCCAAAAATGACTATTTCCAATTCTAAGTCTCTTCATCGTTATTTCAAATTGCCGGATGTTACATTACCGATGGGTTCGTGATTGCCTTTTTGTTAGTTTACGGAGAAGGAAGAACGTAAAAATTTGGTTTCTCTTGTTGTTGAACAAGTGGAAACATCAGTTTGATAAACCAGTAAAGAAATATTAATGAAAGAAAAACTAAATACTTCATTATAAATCCAGACTAGTTTATAGAGTATACAAGCCAACTGAAATAAAGAAACCAACTCCTAAGGATTAGGGATACACATAGAAACTAATTAATTGCTAAACAGTAAATAACTACCCTACAATACAGATAACTTGGACAGCTGCAGTTCTTATGCATATTTCTAACACTTTTTATTATTAACAACTTCACTCTTTTGCACTGCTACTTCTGATTTGTTGGGAACTGAAATTACATTATCATATGTACCCTCTCCCTATTGATTTACTACTAAAATTTGTTGGATCTCCTAACTTTTGTGAAGGTCTCATTAAAATGTGAACTGTTTTCCCCTCATTCTCACTCATATTAAGCCGATGATCAATTATTGCATTTTGTTGTGGTGTAGGAATTGTAGTCAAAATTGAAGTCATTGCAAGAGCGTCTTGCTTAGCTCTTACTTCTGCATCTGAAACTTTCCTTGTTGATCAAAATCTACCACTGTAATTCCCTATTCTCTCTGGAGATATCCTTTCTTCTTCATTTTTAATCTTTGCAATCTCATTTTGTTGTTGTGGTGCAAGGACTGCTAGAACTTTTGAGGAAAGTACAAGAGTATTTCATATACCGAACTTGGTTGACCCAAGCTTTAGCTGATTATTCCTGCTGGATCATTCTTTCACCTTTTGTTTTATCAGGTTCGTTGTTGTTTTCAACATTTTTCTCATTTGTGTTACTGTTGGTGTTGCTAGATGCTTAAACTGTATGGTTGTGAAATGATTCTCTTAGCGCTTTAAACCTATTTTCCACCATAGGTAAGTTTCCTGGGATTTCTACCATTCACCACATTCCACACGCCTAGATCGCCTATTACCACTAGATAGAATTCTAGCTTTCCCCTTTTGAAATCTGTGTAACCATGGTTGTGGTTGTTTCTTAATCTCTATTCTCTCAACAATTTCTCTTTTGTCCTCACTTCCTTACCTCTACCCTTATGGTTGTTGCCAATTCGACACTCCTTCTTACTGTGACCTTGCATTCTGCATTCTTCACCGTACTTTGAAACATAGTCATATCTGATTTGAATTACTTCAGTCCTCATTTTCCCAGTAGCTTCATTTACAATGTCCATACGAACAGATTGGGGAAATTCTCCGTCTAGTATCAACTAGAACCTCGACTCTTGCACAACTTGGTTTAGTTTTGTTAATTGTCGCTAGATCAAGTTGCACAGGTTTCCCCACTGAGAATATTCCATCAAGAGCTATGGAAGCTATGAATTGCAACTCTATTGACTTACTATTAAGGAAGAATATAAAAAGCAGGTTAGCCTACCCAACAAAACTCAACAGAGTTATGACTCATAGCTTCTATAGCCTCTTGATATCATTCATAGAGTTACCAAATGATATCCGCCAGAAAATTCTCTGTTCTTTAACTCTGAAACAGAGAGCAATTTGGTGCGACAATTGGGTCCCCTATGCAAGTTTCTGCCTACTGGTATTAGTGTCCGTAATGTCATGGTTAAAGAGGTCCTCGACAATGAAATATGGAACTGGAACATTTTGCTGAATCAACTTTCCAATCAGACTAAGATCATGATCACAGGTTTGGTCCCCGTCTAGTGAAGGCAATTTCACTGTGGCCTCGGCCTGGATATTGTCAACACAACTTTTAACAACTTAGGATGAAAAAAGAGTTCTAAAAAAGGGTGCCACGAAGAATCTCTGACTTTGCATTACCTATGATGCTAAGATCCGAGTCTTAGCAGGTTTGTCCGGATTAATTAATTTCATTTTCGTTTGATGTAAATATCTGGTCTTGGTGATATTAATCCGGATGTAAACATTCATAATAAAAATTAGAAGAATACAAGGTTAAAAATGCTCAGGCCGATGAATCAAGCAAATATAACAGAGGAAAACAGAGACAATATCTGTTTTCATTTAACCATCAATTCTCATAGGAAAACCGACAACAAAAACAGTCTGCCTGTCCAAATATAACCTGTGGTCGAGGGGCTTCTCTAATGGAAGTGCCTGGAAAATAAAGCATGAAGAGGCTTCGTAAGTATACATAAAACTGACACATCAAAGGTATATTGTAGACATTAACAAAAATAGACAAAATGCAACATCGATGTGTATTATGAGGCAATTACCATTGGAACTCCAAGCAGTATTGTTTTGTAATCTTAAAATCTTTCAAGAAATAATGCCAACACATTTTATTACTATGCTTACATCGCTTGCTGCTTTCCGATTACCTTTTCCAGTTTTTCAGTTCGTCTAATAGGACCTACATAAACATAACGTTGGAAAAATGGAGAAAATTGAAGATAGAAAAATATTAACGTGAAGATAACATTGTGGGATACCTGTGTAAAGTTATTATACTTTGGTGCATCTGAATTCACTCCTACTAGCAAAGTCCGCGGATAAAAGTAACTAATCAATTCATCCATCAAAGATTCATATCTCAGCATGAGTATTTTCAAATTTATGTTCTTGAAACGAAGTGGTTCAAAGTTACTTGGAAGATTTCCCGAATGAGATATTACTTCCTTCATAGACAATGAGAAGTAATATTCAACACAAATTGACAAACTTGAATGGAAAAATTGTTCACTCTAAAACTTTGGAAAAATACTAACTAGATGAACACATAACGACAGACAAAATGTATTATCTATGGGCACATTAATAAGTTTCTAATTACTCAGAGTAAACACCAACATAATTTAGCTATATGAATGTACATACCTTTGATTCAGTTGTTTCAGTTCCCAAGGGAAACATCTCGAGAAACCTAGTGGTTGCACGAACATACTTCAATCCTATCTCAACTACCATTAGCTTTGAACACACCAATGCACACGAGTTTTGGAATTTAAAGGAATCAAATAGGTTGAATAAACCTAAATTGGGAGTAACAATGAAAGCATCGTCCAAATCAGTTAAGCTCAAACTCTCCAATTCAGGACTCGTAATTTTGATTTTATTTAATCCTATACATAAAGGAAGAGATAAAGATTTTATGGACGGAACCTCTTGAGGAATGTTAGCACAATTTAGATTCAGGACTTGTAGCTTAGTACAAGCGCACAAATCAACTTTCATTGGTGCTAGTGAATTAAACAAGCTATACTCGAGCAGATTTCGAGCTTTAATTTTTATTGTTTGTACATATGTACTGATCTCACAGCTTACATGAACCTTTTTAAGTTGATTCATATCAGGCACCGAGACGGAATTTAGGGAGGTACAATTTATCAAAGTTAACACAACAATTGAAGGGCACGTGCTGATAAATTTGGAGAAAATTGTGGGAGATATACAAACTTGATCGAAAAGGATTACTTTCAAACAAGGAAGCTCCTAATATCATTCTCATTAATTTCAAACAATTTTAAATGAAAAACGGATAGTGATCTTGACTCGAAAACTACAGGGGAAATTCTGAAGAAAGCAGAGGAAGTTGGTAGTAACAAATATATTTTCGTAGTATTATAGTCTGCATTGAATTTGATGACAGTAAAGAGGTTAGAGAACTTTCCGCAGAAATCGAACCTGAAAAATGGATTACAATACATCTTTATAGGATATTTACGTATAAAACTGCGATCACGCAATGATTCTATCATGTGATGCCAATTTCTCGAAACAAGACAAGCTGTTGCTCTCTCTTTCACATTTAGACAAGACAAGATTTTCGAAACGATATCATATGGTAACTCTCAAAATAATTTATCAGAAGCCATGAATTCACAACTCTGTTGAGTTCTCAAAATTTATAATGATATATAAAGCTTGGACCTTTCATGTATAAAGCTTTTCTAGCTTGACTTGGAAACGGTTTTATAATTTGATTTCCAATAGAAGAGTGACAACTTTATAATACTTTATGGGGCAAATAAGAAATTAGAGCACAATTTAATTTTTAAGGGTTTTATATTATTTTTTTGACTTTATATTTTAAAATATTCCATGTTGGGAAATATATGATCTTTCTGGCAAAGTTAGAGCACATGATTTTTTTTTTCTAACTTCTTTGATTCAACGATTAATTTGAGTTTTAAATATCACGTCCAACTTGAGGGGGATATTGAGATATATATTGTCCACATCAGTAGTTAGTAATGCTACGTCAGAAGTTAGTTGGGAGTAGCACACGTCAGCAGTTAGTTACAATTAGCTCATACAGGGCAGTCTTAACCCCTAGGCCACTAAAGCAATCGCTTGGGGCCCATATATTTTGGGGGGGCCATTTTTAAAAAACAATTACTTATATATGTTATTTTTAAAATATATATATATATATATATGTACTGTGAGTGTTATGATTTCTACTAAGAAAATTGCATATGAGATGAAAATAAACTTGAATTTCGTAAGAAACAATTTGATGAAAATATGGATAGCGAAATCACAAAGTCCCGTGAAGAATCTTTTAGAGTTGATTTCTTTATCTATGTAGAGTAGATCAAACTATTTTTTCATTTCAAAATAGATTATAACTAATTGAAGCATATGAAAATATTTTTGATTTCTTATTTAGTGGTAAAATATTGAGATCACTAGATGATGAGGTAAAAAAATATTGTCTTAACCTTGAACTTTCTTTAACACGTAATAGTTATTCTGATATTGATGGTTTAGATTTATTTTTTTGAATCAAAGTGTTAAGAGAAATAATACAAGTTGAAGATAATGATCTAATGAAATTAAACAACTTTTCTTATTTTGTTGACATTCTTCCTCCTTGAAATGTTTTGAAAAAAATGAAATATATATTTTTTTTAAAGAAAATCTAGGAAATTCTTTTAAGGAACTCTTTGTTTAGATTTGAAGAATTTGGTTTTATTTGAAGTAGGGGTGTTCACAGGTCGGTTTGGATCGGTTATTGGTCAAAACCAAAACCAAATCAACTTAATCGGTTTTAAAATTATCAAAACCAAACCAAACCAAATATAATATATATTTATCGGTTTGGTGGTTATCGGTTTCGGTTTGGTTTGGTTCGGTTATTAACCATACACCAAAATAAAAGAAACAATTCATTCAAAATGTGAAAAAAGTGACAACAGTCCATTCAAAATGAAAAATAGTTAGAATGACTTAAATTACTGAACTTTCGATCACTAAATTTACTATCAATAAAGCTTTAAAATTCACTATATTGGCATAGAAGGAAGATACAATAACATTTTTAGTCTCACAAAGAATTGTCATAGACACTCATATACATGAAATCAATAAGATAAATATTTTATATTGGGCATTTTTGCTTTCAATAAGTAAATTATAAAGAAATTTTAATGAAAATATGTATAAGATCTTTAAAATTGTTTATAAAAACAATATATTAAGTATGTATATTAATAAAATATATGTATATAATTCATCGGTTCGGTTCGGTTCGGTTATTTCTTCGGTTTTTTCGAATAAAACCATAACCAAACCAAATACTATCGATTTTCAAAAATCTAAAATCAAACCAAACCAAACCCAAATAAAATCGATTTTATTTTATCAGTTTGATTCGGTTTGAATCGGGTTTTATCCAAACCGTGAACACCCCTAATTTGAAGTTATAAGTAAGATGAATCAGTTTTTGCAAAGAAATTGTGCTTTTGTAAAATAAATTTTTTTCAAATAGTTAAATTACTATGAAAGTATATTGGAGAAAGACAATCTGGCTTGGGGAGAGGTTGGGGTTGGGGGGTGGGAGGTGGTGGAGAAGATGATTTGAGTGTGGGAGGAGTAGGGGGTTGTGGACTGTGGAGAAGAATATCTGGTGGGGGAGGGGTTGAGGATCAGGGGTGGGGGTGGTGGAGAAGACAACATATATAGGATGGGCTTGTAAGTGGTTAATTTTTTTAAAAAATTATTTGGATAAAAATTGCTACGTGTCATTAAGTCATTGGCCTTTTAAAAAAAAACTCAAAATTCATTATTTAAAAATTATTTTCAATATATATGCCACATGTCTTTGTTTAATTCGTCATTTTGACACGTCATCGGCGAGTGTGTTACACACGCCTTACATATTTGGCTGATTATAAAAAAGTGTCAAAATGACACACCAAAAGATGACATGAGGTATCTAAAATGAACAAAGCCTAGTTCAAATGTCTAAGTGAAAGGTAGTGCCAACTTTAGGGGGTCATCGATGGGTTAGGCCTTTAATTTTCAACAACATATAAAAAGTTGATACGAGTCCTAGTTAAAGTGTCAAAAAGAAAGTATCGAACAAGTTCAGGAGGCCATTTTATGTATATTTCTGTAAGTTAATATTCCTTCTTATGAAACTATAGTATAAAATATTCATCCTCAAACAGTATAATGACAAAACCTAGAAAAGAAGATCACAGGCTCCTAAGAAGAAAATAAATATAAAAAAGGCTTTATCAGTATTTATCAAATTTGTTCCTATGTAGCGAAATGCTATTGGATCAAATGACAAAGACATTGTTAATAATAGAAAATGACTTTTTTTCCGAATGAAATGAAAATTGAATTCATGTTATAGGAGGAAGAGAATTGACAGGGTGGTAGAGTCGTGGAAACGTCTGTTTCAAGACAAGGCTTCTCTATTGGAGGCGTTGAAAAATATAGCATGAAGAGGCTTCATAAGTATACATATAACAAGGTTGTATATTGTATACTTTAATATCAATTGCATTGTTAAGTAAATTACCATTGAAACTCCAAACTAATATGATTAGCGCGTCGTCTTGTAGCTGATTCAACAATCTTAAAACCTTTTAAGAAATAACGCCAACACATGTTATTACTGTATTTATAATGCTTAATAAGTTGTCAATACCTTTGATTCAGTTGCTGCATCAGTTTTGATTCAGTTGCTGCATCAGTTTTGATTCAGTTGCTGCATCAGTTGTTAGAGAAAAGGTCAAATTTTCACCCAAAGCTCTCAAGTACCGAACCAACCTACTGATGGAGGTAACGTACTTAAATCCAATCTCGACTTCCATTAGGCTCGAACCAACGATTGGACACGAGTTTGGGACATCTTTCATATCTACTAGCTTGAACGAACGTAAATTGGGAGTAACAATGACAGCATCATTCAAATCAACCATGTTACTTAAGGTCAAATTCTCCAATTCAGGACTCAAAAGTTTGAAAATTTTCAATCCTTTGCACGAACAAAGAAACAATGCTTTAAGACAGGGGAATGCTGAGGAAATATCTTCAGGAAATCCGATAGGAATGTACTCACAATCGATTTTCAGAACATGTAGCTTAGTACAAGCACTTAAATCAAGTTTCACTGCTAATGATCTTAACAAGTGAAACTCTCGTAAATTTCGAGCTTTTATTTCAATTGGCCCAATTCCAGTACCACTCAAATGCACCTTTTTAAGTTGATTCAAATCAGGCAATAAGATGGGAAAGTAGCAATTGTAGCAATTGATCAAGGTTAAATCAGAAATAGAAGGACAATTGTTGATAAGTTTTACGAAATTTATGGGAGAGATTTGAACGGAAACAAAATAAATCTCTTTCAATAGAGGCAACTCTTTAATATCATCAAATGCTTCATCCTCAAATTTGCAGTTTTTTAAATATAAAACGGTTAACAATACTCTTGATTGAAAAATTGCGGGGGACAATGCTAATGAGGTTACAGTAGCAATCAAATATAATTCCGTGAAATTGATGTTGTCGGAAGCAAACTTGACAACTATAGGATAAAAGCTGTGATAACAGATTCGATGGACAATTCGAGAGCAGCAGTATGCACAGAATGTGCGGGTAGAAACTTGTGCATGCAATACGTGGTCGTTGATAATGTTATCGTTAATGTTACACAATGATATAATGTCATTCCAAGTTTTACAAACCTGGGAAGCAATTGCTCTGTTTCTGAGATTAAGAGAACAGAGGATTTTGTGAAGGATATCATCTGGTAATAATGCATAACTACTATTGTTATTGTAACTATGCAAATTGTAAAAAGTAATGGAGGCCATGATAATTAGTTTGTAGGAACAAAATTATCAATATTTAGGATATGCTTTCCAAACTATATAAAAACTCCTAAAAAAAAGTGTGTTATGAGGCAATTAGGGGTAAGAGTTTGATTTCTTAAAGAATAAGGTTTCTTTTCCGATGAAAAATAGGATGTCTAATCTCAATTGTATTACACTTAATTAGGAAAGTTTTTTTTATATATAATATTAAAGTTGAAGTTATAATATATTTAATATTATAATAATTAAAATAGTAAAAATATTTTTTGTTATTTTAATATACGTGTGCGCAAAAATTGAACCGACCGATAAATTGAACTGAAAAAAGTGTTATTGGTTTATTATTATTGGTTATTAGGTTAACAGTTTTGTAATGGTTTTATTTAAAAAAAATATTGGATTATCGGTTCGATATTGATTTTTAAATTATGGGTTATTGGGTAAACCAATAAATCATTAAGACTAGTAATTTACTACTTTTAATTGTACATAAATATTATATATTGATCTCAATGTTTTATGAGTTACTGTCTTTATCCTTTAACCTTCAATTCACACTTCACATTGATTTTGAGTTCACAACTTCACATTATACAAAACATTAAAATCTAAAGTAAGAACTTTATTTCTCCTAATATCTCTTTGTGCTACACTTGTATAGTTCTTTTCATGTTTTTTTTTTACTGTTTCTATTTTATGAACATTTGTAAAGTTACATTATTGTGTTGTGCTTAAATTTATTAGAGAAGTCATATATTTATTTTATAAGTATTTTCTTATTGGTTAAATTGAAAATTGAACCGTTAAGGACCAAAATCGATAAATCAAAAACCGATAAAAAAATATCTTATTGATTTGGTTATTGGTTAACATATTTAAAAATCAAAAATCAATAAACCGAACCGATAATACATAAAATTGAAGCGAACCGACCTTTCAAGGGGTATTTATGCCCTCTAACTTTGGGCATACATAAGTAAGCACTTAAACTTGTATAAAATTAAATATGAGGAACTTTCACAAATAGCCATTATAATAAACTTAATTATGCTTCATAGCTATAGTTTGCATATTTACAGGTTGTAGCTATAGTTTAAGCTGCCTCATTTGTATAATTCGCGGATTTGTATATTTCGCAGGTTTGTATAATTCGCGGGTACATTTGTATAATTCAGTTATTTTTGTATAAACTTGAAAAAACGAATTTATACAATTACAAACATCAGAAGTGCAAATAGTTATACAAATTATATTATACAAATTCTGAATTATACAAAAGTTATACAAATTCTGAATTATACAAATGCGCGAATTATACAAAACTAAAAAGTTGAGCTGTGTAATTATAGCTAATAGTAAGCCGCGAATTGTAATTAAAGTAAACTATAGCTATATTAAGTAATTAACTAGTATATGTTTGCTTATACGCGTAATTTTTCCTATTAAATAAATAGACACATGCGTCCTATGTGGCTTCCTACATGGCAATTTGTGTCCTACGTGTATTATGTCACATAGAACGCATGTATCTATTTGTTTAATTTTATACAAGTTTAAGTGTTTATTTATGCATACCCAAAGTTGAAAGACATATATAAATGTCAGTTGAGACTTGAGCCCAAGTTTAAGGATATATTTATCCTTAACAAATCTTTAATTGGAGTTATTTTATTAAATTAACTTTATTATGATACTTTAGAATTCTAAATTTAATTAGTATTTCTTTATTTGTTATTTAAGAAAAACGGTAGAAATGGAAAAATATAACAAAATTCCCTTAATTTCATAAATTGGACCAAACACAAGTTTTAGTGTAAATGATTCCCGCAGATATTGAGTTCATATGTCTACAAATACGGGTATAATTAAACTCATAACTTTTAACGCGAAATATAAATTTTAAAAAAAAATTTACTAACAATTGTGATAAATAATAGACAAACTCATAACTTTAAATACATGATAAATTCAATACAAAAAAAAAGAAAAGAGTTAAAAATTAAACCACTAAAAATGAATGAAAGAACAAACAAAAGTATTATTAATACATCAAAAACACCTCCAATATACACAAACAAATAATAATAAAACTATTTTTTACTTAGGCTTATTACACTTGTCTTTAATCCATTGGAAACCAGCAGTAGCACTTGATTTTACCTTTTTAACCCCAGTTGAAGCTACAGATTTAGTTTTCCCAAAAGTATCTCCAACTTTACTGGAAATCTTAGAACTATTATTTCCAGTTTTCTTGTCAAAACTTGTGTTGTTATTATAACTTGCTGGCTCTGGATCCCATTGATCTGCCCATGATGTCTCGTTTGAGTTGTACGCCGCGTAGTTGTTCTTTCCAGCCATATACTTAGATGAAATCACGACTTCACAAATAAAATAATCGAACTTTGAATTGAAATTGAGATGACGATTTGAAGAAACAGAAGGATTGCGATTTTTTTGATGGTTGAATTGAATAAAATCAAATCCTATGTTGTTTTGGAGAAAAACAGATGGGGGAATTTGATTCTATTTATAAACAAATTAGATGTGTGGTTTATACGTGTATGGCTAGCGCGTTTTGACAAAACGTGTAGGAGATTATTAATTTGACTTTTTAATTTCTTTTATTTTTGAGTTGTCGTGGGAATATAGTTATTATTATTATTATTAAAAGAAGCTTCTTTGAATGGGGAAATTCCGGTGTTTTAACTTGTTTATTTATCAAATACTTTACTTGTCTAAATTTTCGCGAGTCAATCAAGTTTTTTTAACTCAAATTATTGTAATTTTTAATTTAAAAAAATTACATTGTTTTTAGGTTTATGAATTTTATTTTATTTTTAAATAATTGAAAGCTTTTATATTTGAATTTACGGTTTAGAGTTTAGAAGTTTGAATTTTAGATTTTTGTTATGTTATATAAATTGAAATAGAGTAAGTAGTTAATATGGGGATAAATAATATAGGAAAAATAAATTAAAAAATTGGGTATTAATTTAAAGAGATAAGGGTCTGAAAAATATCCCGACTTTGGTCGGATTTGCTATTACGATACTAAACTTTCATGAGGACCTATTACCTCCCTAGACTATTTAATACCGTATTTTAAACATATATATTTGTCCACGTGGACATAAAAAATAATGCAAAATTATAAATAGTAATGTGTCCACGTGGGTACATATATACCTTTAAAATACACTATTAAATAGTTCAGGGGATAAAAAAAGATGGTATTAAATAATCTAGGGAGGTAATAGGTCCTTATGAAAGTTTAGTATCGCAACAGCAAATCCGACCAAAGTTTGGATATTTTTCAGACCCTTATCCCTAATTTAAACGTGCAATGGATAATTTTATGACATATATTTGTGCAACTTTATTCCTTTTCAAATACTTTAGATAAGTTGTTATCTGCAGATAATTTTATTTTATTTTTAAGTGCAAGACGTGTCTCTTTAATGACCATATATATGTATTTTTCGCTTTTAGTATTATTTTGTTTGTGGTCAATTTTGGGTTCTGTGTGGTTGAGCTTTATAGTGTACCCACTTGATATTTTTGGGTGGCGTTTGATCATTAAAAAAATACTTTTTTTCGATTTGAATTTCAAAAATTATGTTTGATTATAAAATTTAAAAACGATTTGAATTTTGATTCAGATTTTGAAATGTATCACAAAATTATTTTTAGTTTGAAAATTAATAATATATTTTTTAAATACTCATATTTTTCATAGCCAAACTTCACCTTAAATTTCTAATTTATATGGAGATGAGAGAATACATGTGAATATTTTAAGAATAATCTTTACTTGTCAAGGAGGTTTTCTTATTTTAAAGTAAGGAATAGAACAAGAAAATAAAAGCAACTTGAGATAACTGGATGAGAACATAAATAGTATTTCCTGCGGTTTAATTTATGTGCTT
This sequence comes from Solanum chiquidenum, assembly GCA_029582725.1. Classification (NCBI taxonomy): domain Eukaryota; kingdom Viridiplantae; phylum Streptophyta; class Magnoliopsida; order Solanales; family Solanaceae; genus Solanum; species Solanum chiquidenum. Next base: position 855 of record JAJOOS010009632.1, on the reverse strand, counting down.
TAGTTATTTTATGAATAGTTAAATATATTTTTCTGTGATATAATAATAAATAAAAATAAATAGAAAAATATATCTAAAGTGTGTTTAAGATAATAATAATAATGTATAATATATAAATATATCTTTTAACTTGGTTTTAATTAGCATGCATGAACGCCTTCCGACTTTGAATGTGCACAAGCAAACACTTAAACTTGTATAAAATTGAACAAGTAGATACATATATCCTACGTATCATAATACACGCAAGACATCATGTAGGACATAAAATTATTATGTAGAACGTCATGTAGGAGAACACGTCTATTTATTTAATTTTATATAAATTTAAATACTACATATACACACAGAATTAGAGGATATAAATATCAACGAAAGCTAAGTTAATTTTATGTTCATATGGAGAAACTTTTCCTCAAAAAGTGGAACTTTCCTAGAAATGAATATAAAATATGCCTTCATATATTGTGAGGTCGATTACCAAATTCTCTTCCTACCACTATTTTTTAGTAGCCATGTTTAATTAGTTAATTAACTAATTTATAATTCATTAAATTATCCTCTTTTCGCTTATATTAACAATTACTTTAAGTAAAACTTACATAAATGACTATAGTTTTAGGGTTATTAGATTGAAATAGCTATAAGTATCATATTTAAAAAAAATAGCTACAGTTTGAGTTAAAAAATAGCTAAATTCCATAAATATATATATTTTTTTAATACAAAAATACATTCAAAATTAACTCCCACTAAATGAGGTCAGTTAATGTAACTGACAAGGCTATTTTCCAGCCCTTAAACCCACTAATTTGGCACTTTAAAAAATGTAACTGACCTATAAGGTATAGGATT
>JAJOOS010009631.1:0-24519 GCA_029582725.1 Solanum chiquidenum | reverse complement strand
TTTTTAGAATTAGAACTACTTCCTCCTCCCCTATTATTTTTTCTTTCCGACATTGGTCTTTTACCACTATATTTTTCCGAATTCATGTTCAAGTTTAAAATAATTAATATTATGAAAAACAAACAAGATAATATAACAAAAAAATAAAATAACTTAATTAATAAACAAATAAAAAATTAAAGTTGGAACAAATGTACCGAACGTCTACGTAAAAGTAGACGTATAATCAAAGCCGAAATTGAGAGATGCCAATTGAAGCTTCCGATTTACTTCAAATAAATCTCCAAAATCCGAACTCCAAGCCAATATCACAAAATAATAATTATGAATTTATGAGAGATTGAAAATTGAAAGATTTTGTAAGATGTTAATGAGATAATTTGTAAATTTGTGATTTAAATAAAAGAAATGGGTATATTTATAGTGTTAAGGGGTTAGAGAGGGGTGGGGGGTTGTTTTGAGCCGTTTTGGGCCCCAGCCCAACGGCTAAAAGGGCCCAACGGCTCAATTTAAACGTTCACTTAAAAAAAAAAAAAAATAAAATAAAATTGACTGTTGAACCGGACCGGATCAACCGGATCAAAATCCGGGTACCGGTTCAACCGGTACCGGACTTACCGGTACGGGAACCGGACCGGACCGGACAAAAACCGGTTCGTTTGCCAGCCTTAGTCCACGCTATATAGGGCCATATAAGGTTATCCAAAGAATTGGCAAAGTTGCATATGAGTTAGAGTTACCTAAAGAGCTTTCAACCATTCATCCGGTGTTTCATGTCTCAATGCTTCAAAAATGCGTAGGTGACCCATCTCGTATTACTCCAACTGAAGATGTACAGGTTACGAGAGATCTCACTTATGAAGAAGTACCCATTGCTATTCTGGATCGACAAGTTAGGAAGTTAAGAAATAAAGAAGTAGCTTCTGTAAAAGTATTATGGAGGAATCAACAAGTAGAAGAAGTTACATGGGAAGCGGAAAAAGCAATGAAATTGAAGTATCCTCATCTCTTTCAGATCGATGAGAAGGATGAAGATGCGTAGTTGAGGCGTTGACAAGTAAGTATAAGTCTATATGCATTATGTGATTATTACGCATATGCTTGTTATATTCTTGTGATACTTGACATAGCCTTATAGTATAGGTGAGGGACCGTGATTCTTATATGATTAGTGTTGGTTTAAACTAGCTCGGAAGGTGATGTATCAGCCTTGCACGTTTCAGCATGTGTACTGCAAGTTAACTCCAATGGGAGTATTTGAAGGTATAGTTAGGTGGTAATTGAGCTTAAAGTTGAAAGTTAAGTGCTAAGTTAAAGCAAAAGGGATTAATATTTAGAAAATGGAATAAAATAAGTGAGTTGCTTGCTTGACTTAACTAAGCTAGTAGGTGACAAGTAGGTGCATCACCTACTTTGACTTATTGACCAGTCCAAAGGATCAAGTAGGTGCATCACCTACTTGAGCTATATGGATCTAGTTAAAAAGGCCAAGCCTTATGGATCAGATTTGGGCCTATGCTAATGGACTCACTTGAGGCCCAAACTAAGTTAAATAAAAGGAAAAATGAAATTTAAGCCCATCACCAAATCTGTCAAGGCCCAATATTTAAGCCCAAGTGAAAGCAAGTAGGTGCATCACCTAGTTTGACCTTTTGAGCTGCTTGATGTACATAAGCAGGTGCATCACCCACTTGACCAATTAGTGGCTGAAAATGAAGCTTTCTAGAGGATATTCTTAAAGGTGAAGAAAACTCAATATAAGATATATTGGCTGCTACTCTCACTCATTTTAACACAATATTGAGGATTAACTCCAGCTCTCTCTCTCTCTCTCTCTCTCTCTCTTCTCTTAAGGATTAAAACAACAGCCTTGAAACTCTTCTAGGGTTCTTGAAGAAACCCTCATCTCTGCAAGACAAGGTAAGTGAAAACACTTATGGATTTAGCTTAATTCTTCCATGGATGGTTGGGAAAACATGTTATTCATGTTGACGTATAAGCATAAAGGCATAATATTTCCAGAAGCTACTGCTCACTTCCTTGGTTATTAAGATACTTTTCTCTTCTTCTTTGATTTAAGTGTGAAGGGAAGTTGAAGTTCTTGAGGAATTCAAGTTATAAGGAGAAGATTCAAAAATTGAGGTAAGGTGACTGCTCCATTTTCTTCCTCCTTATGTATGAGTTTGAGTGAGGAATTATGGGTGTGTTGTCATAAAGAACTCAAGGGGGTGGTGAGTTCTATAATTGGTTGTATGATAAAGAATATTTGAGGCTATTTTATGTGTATTGTTGTTGGTGCAGCTTGGGTAATCTTGGAAAATGATATATAGTGTATGTAGCCGCAGAGGAGGATGTGGTGATACACATTATTTTGAGGGTTGTATGGGCTAATTATCTGTCAAGTTAGCCACTGTTTTATGAGACTCACGGTGTGATAGCAGCTAATTTTAGTTTATCATGACTTATATTGTAGATTAAAACCTAAAAGGGGAGGCTGAATCGTGATAGTTGTATTGGTCAGAGGATAAGGTATGTAAGGCTATTCGATTCAATATTCTTTGGCATGAAATCTGATACTTGCAATTAAAATCAATAAGTGAATTTCCTAAGTTCTATTCCTAGTAAAGGAAACATGGTGGCAGCGTATTATCTCGAAATAGCTAACAATATTTCCCCTCTCCTTAGTTTATAGACTTACTTCATTATATGTTCACTACTCTATACGTTTGTAATTATCCTCCTATGTGCTGGTATAGAAATGGTATTTGCAAAAGCAAGTTTGGTGAATCCCCCTCTTAGTCAATTGAAGTGAATTGTGTCATTTAAGCTTACAAGTAATGCATTGATGTTACATAGCTCCTTATGTTCATTGTTACTGCCTTGAAGTAATATTTTCATGTCTTCTACTACTGGTCCGTAGTTCCAAATATTAAAAATGATTATGACCACCAAAACAACAATCTCAAAGATTAACAAATCTAAGTGAAGCAATCTGTATAATTAAGGGTGGCATCTCAAGGGCAAAAGCCTAGCATGGGCCGATCCCAATTGGTATAGAAGGGTGGCAGCTTAGGGGCAAAAGCCTAGCATGGGCCGATCCCAATTTGGATAATTATGAGGAATGCATCCCAGGGGTTAAAATGCCTAGCATGGGTCATCCTCTTATACCACTGATCAGCTGGTCATTCGTATCACATGCCTTATAAAAATCATAACACACAGAAAGGTAAAGACAAGAATGTAACATACATGATCCCACAAGAGTTAACAAAGGTGGTCTTCTGTTCTGATTTATGCACACATGTATCATTCGAACTCTTATTTTATATATGTTATTGCCTTACATATTTAGTTCATTTTCTCGTACTGACGTCCCTTGCGGGGGACGCTGCATTTCATGTTGTAGGCACGTGTACTTCAGCTAGTAGACCTCCTCAGTAGGAGCACACGACACTCAGCTACTTTTGGTGAGCTCCAGATTGATTCGGAGCATTACTGAGTCCTTGGTAGATTCATTTTGGTATTGTATCGTAGTTAAGGGTAAGGCGTGGTCTGTCTCAACCTACTCTAAGATTTTCTATCTTTTAGAGGCTTTGTAGACTTATGTATATGGTTCAGTCCCAAGATAACAATATTGTTTAAGGTGATCAAGGATATGAACAAGTATTTCTATCTAGAAAATAACTCTTTCTCAGCTTTCAACTCACCTCAATTGCTTCAGAACCTTTATTTCTCCTTACAAGAATAGTTGCTGCATCCCCCACAACAGTAGCAGCAACTGCAATAGATACTGCTGTTTCTACAAGCGCGGAAGATACCTTGAGCACTCTCCTAGCAGTTTCTTTTGACTTGGTAGAACCAGAAGGATAACTGCTTGTACACAAGGCATTGCAATCTCTAGATTTCAATGTACCGGTTGTTTCAAAGATCAAAAGCAAGTTAAGCTATAGAAAAAATATAAATTTTACTATTTATCATGCATCAATATAAAAGTATACTAACAGATAGGTGAGACAATATCTTAGGATTATTCACTGGATAGGAAAATTGAAAACTACACACTTAACCATAAGTCACTGAATGCAACAAAGCAAGTAGATTAAAAGTAGTAAAATCGGGAAACTTGTTCTTCATTTGATACAGGTACAAGAATTTCAATCTGCTTATGTGTGTCCTCAACATAAAATTCAAATTGGCTAATTTTCATTATTTAGGCTTTGGTTACTACTAAATTACAAAACATAGTGATTTCAATGAAAGAAGATAAAAATTTTGTTTCACCAATATGTCCTTTTGATTATTTAGGGAAAATGTCTTCTCTATATAAGTAGTTGAACACTTATGTTCAAGATGTAACATAAGTCCAATCATACATACTTTTCAAAATTTATCACACGCCTCTTAATTTGATAACACCATATTGTATTGAAGCATGAGTAGTCAGTAGTAACCATAGATGCGACGGCCAATGAACATTCTACTGAAGAGGCAATTGCATTGAGATGAATGAAGATGTGAAGTGGATGTTGAAAACACATTCATCAAACGCTAAACGGTTTCTCAAAAACATCTATAGGAACTTCAAGCTAAGTAGGAAATTGCAAATAACAGGTAAAACAGACAGAAATATAGCAATGCTGAAAGACTAAAAGGGCACACACATTAGATATTTATTAATGAAGTTTTACGACTGTTAATGAACTCTGCCTCTCATAATATTTAGTTTCTTCCCTATCTAAATTGTACTGTAATTCCCAGATATTAATTATTGTGACTGTTGGATTGACTGAATTTATGTACTTTTCAAGCTTCAAGTGCTCACAAATATTTTTTACTTTATATTAAATAATTATTTTATGAGAAAAAACATCAACAGATATTCCTTCCATCCTATATTCGTTGATCATTATACTATATAAATGGTTGTCCCCATACTAGATGTTCATCTTATTAAATCAAGAAAATATTAATTAATGTTTTTCTATATTACCCTTGCAATTAATTATTTTTAAAAGTATTCACATTTGTTTGTAAAATTTTCAAAAAGTTTTTTAAGGAGTGAATTAATAAAATTATGTTCTTATTTATGATTTATTAAGCACCATGCAAAATGAAAAGTGACTAACTGATATAGGACACAGATAGTAATCAACCAAAACAACTTATTTACTAAAAGCAATAAGTTGGGCAATGTTTAATTTATTACTTTTGACTTTTGGCTTAAGAGCTCTTCACTTAAAAGTTTTTTTTCTTTTTATCGAATACTTCAAAAAATTGAAAGGAGCTTCAAAGAAGGTTTTAAGCTTATCTAAATGGGCTTGTGATAAGAGACCATCTAGGGAATTGGGCGATTGGTTTCATGGAACATAATCCTCTAACTAACCCTATTAGAGCTGAATTACAAGCAATGCGGAAGGGTCTGATGCTAGCTGTAGAACACAATCTAAATCCACTCAAAATTAACACTGACTCCTTCAAGGATATAAACATGATTCAAAATAATAATCTGCTCTATGATGATCTAATTGCTGAATGCAGGTACTTGATGAAGAAGCTAGGAGCAACAAAGATGACACACACATTCAGAGAGCAAAATAGAGTGGCAGACACACTGACCAGAGAAGGAGTGAAGGAACCAACTTTTGGCGTACCAACCATTTTGAGAGTTCCTCCGATATTATTTAGAAGGAAGCGGACGCAGATACCTTAGGAACTAGTTATACTAGGACTACTAACAATGAAACTAATATTTCCCAGGGTCGGGATGTGACCCAAACTGTTGGAAACAACCATCACTCCGTAATGCGTGAACTAGCATTATGCATGCCCTAGTTTTATTATTATACTATAAATCCTTTTGATAAAATAAAATAAAAGGCTTGTGTTATTATTTCTCACACAATTTCCAAATATGTAAAATTTATTGTTCAAAAAAAAACTTAATGATGTGGCCATGTTTTCAATGTGAAATATACTCCCCTGTCCCTAATTACTTGTCCACTTTTGAATTGACACACCTATTAAGAAAATAATTATTGACATAACGGGTTTACCATTTTACCCCTATTAATTATGAAGTAGATGAATTAAAAATTTAAGATTTTTTAAAAGTTTGACATTTTTCAAAGTAATTAATTGAGGTATACTAGGTAAAAACATTGTCCTTTCTTGATTTGTCAAAATGGATAAGTAATTAGGGACAACTATAAAAGGAAAAAGTGGACAAGTAATTAGGGATAGAGGGAGTATTTGTGTTAGGCCATGAATAAAAATTGGAGATATTCTTTTACTTTTTTTGTGAATATTTGGAATGAAAAAAGTGAACACCATTTTGTTATTGAAAAATCTAAAATTCAACTTCAAGATGAATTTCAAAATTTTATAGCAAAATGTGCCTCTCAAAGTTCAATTTAAAAAAAAAAGTGTATTTTTTTTATAGCCAAACAAACCGACATGCCTTAATTTATGGTTAAAATTAAGAAATTTAACTCTCCTCATTCAAATAGTAATATATAAATCTAGAAAGAGGAAATAGTTAGTTTTAGTATCACTCACTAAATAACATTAAATTAAAAACAACCCACACTGTATTGGTAAGGATTCAATTCATCTAATGCCCTCACCATTTCTCTTTACCCTACCCCAATTTTTATTTTTATTTTTTTTAAAAAGAGAGAAGATATGGATAAAATCCGTTATACAAAATTACTTCAACAGAATTAGCTAGTTAGGGCCGACTGCATGCTATTCTTAATTTTCATGGACCAATTTAAACCATTTTTTATTCTAATATTCATTTTAATCTGTAAATGGAAATTGAAAATACAAAGTAAATGCTATTGTTGATGGAACTACTGAATTCCAACAAGTAAATATAATGGATAACAGTGTTAACTTTAGAGGTGAAAAACACAAGGATAATAGTATGAAATCTTACTTGTAATAGAAGAGGAAATTATATGTTTGTATGAATACTTTACCGAAAAAATCCGAGGCTTATTAGTTTGATTTGATTTTAAAATTTAAAAATTTGACACAAATGGTTTGGTTTGGTATTTGAAAAATCCGAACTAACCCGAAAAAATCCTAGGTTGAAAAATCCAAAAAAAACTCGAGTTTTATTAGTTTGATTTGGTTTATAAATTTAAAAATTTGACACAAATAATTTGATTTGATATTTGAAAATTCTAACCCAACGCGGTCATGTACACCCCTAACAACAACCTTGTATGAGATAATTTTAATTACAATAAAGGTAGGATCGAACAAATTAGAAGATAAGAAACAAAGAGAAGAGCAAGGTGGGTTTTAGAGGCGAACCACCATTGAGCGTTATATAATTTTTAAAAATATTTTATTGATATTAGCTAGTTAGGGTCGACTGCATGCTATTCTAATTTTCATGGACCAATTTAAACTATTTTTTATTCTAATATTCATTTTCATCTGTAAATGGAAATTGAAAATACAAAGTAAATGCTATTGTTGATGGACCTACTGAATTCCAACAAGTAAATATAATGGATAACAGTGTTAACTTTACAGGTGAAAAACACAAAGATAATAGTATGAAATCTTACTTGTAATAGAAGAGGAAATGTGTAGAGAGAGCGTATGCAATCTGAGCCTCATCTTATGGTTAAAATGGCATTTCACAACTTGTGTTAGTAATGGGGATATTTCTCACTACTGGTTGCACTTTCCTAGACCTGTCTTTATTACTCCCTTATCTTTTTAGTACACACACAAGAACAGTTGTTATTACCAATTGTGCACCAACAGTCCTTATTGTTATCAATCCAGTGCACTAATAGTCTGTTGCTCGAAATCTTTAAAAGTGTCATTTTTGTAAATGTCGGATTCTGCAAAAATAGTGTATTTTTGGAGAATCCAACAAGTGTGTGGCAACATTTTTGAAGAGTCCAAGTAATACACTCAATTTACACCTCACAATGAAGTATAAAAAACTTGTTATTCAAATATAGAACCCAACAAGGTTGGACTCAAATTCCACAGAGAATATGACGAGAATCTTGCTCATAGGTGTAATCGGAACGAATGGTTTTTATTTCTAAAGTCCTTACAGAAAGTAAATGTTTAAAAGGGATTGAATTGTATTATGCTTAGAAGTAAAAACTCGATTTTTGTCAATAGGAATGTGAAATTAAGGTTGTGGACTCCCGTCCTGGGTCGTAACATTAGTCTAGTTGCTTTCATGAAACTCTAGTTAAGTAATCTTGAGGTAAAACAACTAACTTTTTTAGGTACAACTAGAGTCCTTCCAATCCATCTTGGAGATATCTCGTTAAGTCCTTCGGCAGTTGGGTATTGTATTAATAAGTGTTAACTTAGGTTTCACGTATATTATCACCATCAAATCTCAAATCCTTAAATAGAACACACATTCCAAATCTTTGTGCTTAGTTCTTTTTCCTAATCTTAACTTCTTGTCTAGGCAAGTAAAGAATACATGTAGGTTCTAATGCAGGCCTTTCATTAAAATTTATACAAAATGAAAGAACTAACCATACCTTAAGAATTACCATCTAGAATATCTATCTACGCAACTATCTCATTGTTACTCCTCATTTAGGGTTCTACAACCCTCCTTATGGGTTTAGTTACCCATAGAAAGTGCAACAACTAAATTATAAATAAAGGAGTTCATAGTTTCAATAATCTAGAACACAAATCAAGAATCAAAGGGTTAACTAGAATACTCATGATCTACGAAGGAGTTCACAAGCGAAGTTTATAGTTTACCAACGCTATTGCAAAGAAATCTCTAAAGTTCAAAACTTCAGAACCCCTAATAAAATCCTATAACTCGTATTTGTAGATTAACTAATATCAAATAAAAATTAGAATAAAATAAACTACTCGCACACGCAACGGTGCCGCATCACTAGTTGCAATTGAACTAGCCTTTCCACATCGCTTATCACAGTGATTCCTCGCGTCCAAGTTTCGCTAAGTGGCACGTGACATGTGGCCTTACATTTGAAATTGTGGTCACATCACACCGTTACATAACTGACTTTTTCGGCAATCAATCTGCCTCGAGTTACGGTCTTATGAACTGTTGATGTAGCACCATATATGGCCATGCGACTGTGTTACTTCCTTCGCATTGGCATCACTTTCTGGCAACAAATTATTTGCTTAATTCGAGATTCTTTTTTGTACCTTGTTGACATGTTTCACTCTAAACAGCTGTAAATCATAAAACCTCATGTTTTGTGTCTAAAACGCCATAATTGTCGCCTTTTTCAGTTGAAAATGCACATAGTAAAAGTTTAAGGACCAGATAAGTCGGTAGATTACCCACTCATCTCCGAGTAACTTACTCTATATGTATGTGATTTTTAGATTTGTTTATTTGTTTTAGCGGCAAGTAGGGGTGTTCAAAACCGAACCGAAAATTGAACCAAATCGTAAATTGAGTCAAACCAAAAAGAAATCGACTAATGGTTTGGTTTGACTTGGTTTGGTATTGAAAAAAATTCGACTATACCTGGGTTAGTTTGGATTTAGCTAAAAAAAAGTCAACCCAAGACCAAACCAACCCGACAATATATGTAACATCCCAAAAATAATTCTAAGTTAAGACTCGATCCATTCTTCATTTGTGAATAAGAATGTACCGAGTGATTTTATTCAAGTTACCCATCAATTTTTAGTTTTTGGTCAACTTCAATCGACCCGAGATGGCCTTATGGGTAGCAGCATCCCACAGAGATGGCCTTGTGGTCAACTTCTATTCTGCTTGTTGGAAGGTTCGTCCGGAACTCTTCCCCAGTCAACCCATTCAATATCCGAGAGAGGGTATGCTTTTGGCGGATCTTTTAACACATAAAAAGTTAGGTGGCCCATGACCTATCAAATTAAAGGCATTTGAGTCCTCTTTCCAACACCACCAAGTTTGCTTAATTTCGATCTCCAAATAAAAAATTGTGCCCGTTTGAGTGAAGCCTATCTATTTAAGGCATCTCATACGTTTGTAGAAGAGTATTTTGATCTTTTCCTTTTTCCTTCTAAGCCTAGTCACATTTTTTCTCGCCCAATTAAGGGTCTAATCTGCTAAGTTACTTTTTCACGTTCCTAAACACTTAGAGAAAAATAAAAAAGAGTTCAAGAGGAGAAAATCTAGGTTTTTGAGCGTCCTTCAAGAATTGTTGATTTTCTCCAAGAATATTGTTCTTTCCACGTACGTAAAACTTCTCATAGTGTTTGACGAGATCCGACCTCACGCCATACATCTATTTCATCCATGAAATCGTTGTATCTAAAAGATTCTTGAGTAGTTCTTGATTTTAGTTTCATTCTTTAACAATGGAGGTTTTGAGTTTCTTGGGTTGAGGATCTTTAGTATGAGTTGTGTTTATTTAAAAAATTGTACGAAATTCTCATGTAATCGTGTCGGGTTTCAGAAACAAGAAGAGCTTGGGAGAAATTCCCCAATTCTAACCTAGTCTAAAACTTGAATTTTACCAAAAATATTCGTCGAAGTTGCTTGGGAAGGGCTGGGGTGGTGCACCACCAGTACGCCAGGAGTGCTGGGGCAACGCGCCAACAGTACACCAAGAGCCGTTTGTCGCGCCCCATTTTTCTCAAAACGGGTTTTGGTGCACGACCTAACAACTCTTTTGGGCTTTTGAATGGTTGAAGAGTCGCCACCTAACGAATTAAGGCGTGTTAGAGCACCTATCTAACCTAGCTAAATCTAACTAAGGTCAACGAACCAGAGATCAGCGTAAGGGTTCAAATTACCTCGAGGGGAAGGTGTTAGGCATCCCTCGAGGTCCATAAATGTGGGTCCCGGCCATATCTCATGCAATTTGTGTGGGGGTTACAAGTAGCAATTATGGTCAACTTCATTAATTATTTGATTAAACATGCTAGCTAGGTGATAACTATGATTAAATAGTTAAGGTCAATTTAGTTATTTTAATTAATTAAGCATGCAAACACTAGGTGATAACATAGTATTTAACAATTAAGATTACTTCATTTATTTAATTAAGCATGCAAAACTAGGTGATAACATAATATTAAATAATTAACACAAACAAAATTTAAAAGAAATAGCGAGAAGATAGAAAGTAGACAAATATCTAGGCAAACAATTTTTATATTTTATTTAAGCTACCCCAAATAATTATAATTAATATATAAATAAAAAGGGGCAAAAAGGGAAGGGAGCTCTAAAGGACATTAGGATCAGCGCTCGACTTTTCTTTATTTTCGATAGGCTTCCGTGTAGGGACAGACAAACCAAGGTTTGTCGCTTTAAGCCCGAGTCGATGTCATCATATCCAAAGGGCCTAAACTACCCCTACCCCACCACCGCATGCTTTCGTCTCTAAAAGGTGCCTAGCGTCCCCGCTTAAGGTTCAAGAGGCATTGAACTACTATTAGGAAGGATTTAGACTGAAATAAACTCCTAATAGGCCCACCTAGACACCAAGTCAAACAAATTGGACGAGCATTTAGCACGTAAATCTCATATTGGCCTCTAGATTAGGTTATTAACATGCTAGAAAACACAAGTAAGGTGAAAAGGTCGCATGCTAAGTGTGTGACATACAAACATATATTATAACAATATGCTAGTTGATATTAACAGGGCAGAGAATTACGATAGGAGACGAATTTCAGGTATTAGTTGATTTAAAGGGGGGCAGAGACATAAAATACAGAAAAACAGATTTTAGCTTATTAATTAGTAGCATATCAGAATATTGTTGATTAACATGTTAGAAAAGATCACTAATTTATTTTAAATGGCAAAGTAGCTTATGTTATGCAGAAAGTAATCAGTAGCCGATTTTAAGATTAAAACAATGCAGTAACTGATTTATTGACCTTATTTTAAGTAGCAGAGAATAGTGATGTCACAACTTTATTTAACAGTGACGGAAAAATCATAACAGAATATTAATTAACTGTTTAACATGCTGAAACCAGTGGCAAAATTATGTTATATTATTTTAGTAATGCATGCTGGAAATTAATTAATAATACCTATGAACATGATTTCTAGGTGGTTGAAAAGTCTAAATATTGCATAGCACCTATAGGCATGATACTCTAAATAAATCAAATCAAATCTACAACCTATAGGCAGAATATCTATGTGAATGGCATGCTAAAAACTATTGTTACAAATCTGATTAGTTTGACTAAGTAATTGAAATACTGCATTTATTAAAGCCTAAATATTTAAGCTAATTATCAAAACCAAGTTCTTAAGTTGATCAGATTGGTTGATTGGCATACTGAAATTATTAACTACCATATTAAACTTATCCCTTAAAACTTACAAGCATAATTTCTAAGTGGATAAACTAAAATTAAGCCTATATGCATCATTTCTACACCCAAATATCATATTAAATTAATTAATCTCTATAGGCATGGTATTTAAACCGAATTTCTAAGATGGAGCACATTAGTAACTAAGCACTTCATTAATTTCATTTTCATATATTTTAAAGAAAGAAGAGCTGGTGATTTACAATTATTTATTTGTTATAATTAAAAGGTGATTACAATAGACAGTTAAACTGGCTAAACACATGATTAGTTTTTTTTAAATATAGTTAAAAAAGATTAAATGGGTGATTAATGGCAATAATAATTTTATTTTATTTTAATGAGATCTAAAGTGAAGCTGCTAAATATGAACAACCAAACAATCGCGAATCTATAGGCATGCTTTCTAACGCAAATAAGTTACGATAAAATAAACAAGTAGCACGCAAATCCCCCTCCCCTTAGATGATCCCCAAGTTGCTTCATATATAGAGTAGAGTTTTAGAGTTATACAAATATTACAAACCAAAATAAATAAATAATATCTACACCATTAAATAAACTTAAACATAATAATCTCGTCCGGAAATCTTTTCTAGGCGACTCTTCAAACATCTCGAACCTTTAAGTTCAAACCCTGCTAAAGTGAGATATAGACAAATATATGACATACAAAGCAATATAATATAATAAAACAATAGCACTAATTACAGGCAGATTCAACATATGTGCATGTTCATTTTATACATATTCGGCAAAACAAGCATTTAGACAAGCAAAGCATAACAACAAATATAATATCACACGGGGAGAGGAGAGAGCGAAAACTGACCCGGATGCTTCCTTTTTATTTCATTTTATCGAACACACAACAATCATAATAGATGATGCAAGACAAAATTTAAATTAATAAAGGGGAGCTAACCGATTATGCAGAGTATAATTATCAGCAATGCAGACGAACTCAATCCAATGCCAAACCCGAACACAGCAATACCAAGTAAAGAAGCACTTAAAATGTTCACCGATTTCAGCAAAACAAAAATTTTAGAGTAGAGAATGTTTTATGCTATTGTGGAATATGCAAGCATGAGTCCGTGTTGGAATGTTCAAGTCTCAGAAATATGACAAGAGGTCCTGATTATATACTAGGTGAGAGGGCACAACACTAATGGAAAAGAAATAATTAAGGGATCAATTATAATAGGTTTTCCTTATTCAACTGAAACAGAATCAGTCAAAAAAGGAAAAGCTCTAATAGGTCAATCACATAATATTTAATTCCCTTAAACAACTATATAAATAAGATCAATAGAGCCCTTTCCTAAAATATGCAAATAAAATCTGCTTAATCACCGAGTCAATCAACAACAATCAATTAACAAAACTATGCAAAACCGGGCAAACGAATAGTTAATAAAGGACAGGAACTTACATCCTAAATCAATTTTCCATGACCTATGCCTTCATATACTGATTTCTAATACCTTTACCAAGACAAAGGTTGCAGATCCCAAAATAGCAAAGCCGATAAACATTTATTACCAATTTATGACTACAACAGGCATAGAATTCTTAATAGTAAAGGAAAGTTGTCTAAATTAATCACGAATAATAATCCATAGAAATCGAACAAATTAAGCGATTAACATCGAATCTCCCTGAGTCAACATGATAATCAGCCCCACAAAGTGATGGCAAGAATATAAGCATATTCCGCATACGACGCAGTGCTGAAGTTTCTGGACAAACTTTAGATCAGTCTAAAGTTGCACATAATAAACTAAACATGAACCAAATTCAGAAGATCAGGAGATCACGATGAATCATGCTAAAAACAAGATTCATATCAACTCACAAACGCATGCTACAAAAAATAATAATTTCAACGATTGAACTAAAAATAAATTAAGTAATAAACTAAACAAGAAAACGAACCTGGACGGATCTGTTGAGATCCGTCTCCAAACGACTAAAACATCGAAAACTTCGTCGGAGTTTGTTGCTTTGAGCCGTTGTTGGATTGTTGTTGTTGATCGTCGCCGGAGTTTCGCCATCTCGAAGCAGACCTGCTGCTGCTGGCTTCGCGTTCTCGGCGGAAAATTGGAAGAAGAGAGGCGGAAGTTCGCCGGTCAGAGCTGGTTCTTGAGCTGCTGCTGGCCGCTTCCCTCGCTGGTGGTTGCTACTGGCCGGAGCTGCTAGTGATCCTCGCTGATCGGAGGTCACCTGCTGGCAATGCTGCCTGAGTTGGCTTGCCTGGCTACTGGCTGCTGTTTGCCGTTGTTCTCGCCGGCTCGAGCTGCTGCGGTGCTCGCCTGGCTGCTGCTGATTCCGATTAGAGGGGAGAGGCGGAGCAGGTGACTTTCGCCGGCTGCTTGCCTCATCAAGCTGCTGGTTGAGCTGCTGCGTCTCGCCGGAGCGAGGAACAGATGAGAGAGAGGGGCGGCGGATCTTTGGAGAGAGGAATAGGAAGAGTGAATAATGTTAGGGTTGGAGTCTTTTAGGTGTAAAATAAGAAAATTAGTAGGTTAGATATTGACCGTAGGATTTGAATTAGATGAGCGACTAGGATTTGAATTAGATGAGCGACTAGGATTTGACCTAGGATTTAACTTAAAGGATGGACGGTTGAGATTAATTGGAATTGGAAATCCGAAAATTGGAATAGAAATGGCTAGAATTGCAATGAAAATTTGAATTGGAGTGGCTAGAATTGAAAGGAATTAGAATAAAATAGACTAACATTTAAATAATTTTGAGGAAACTTAAAGAAATGCTATCCAATTAAAATACTACTACTATTATAATTAAAATCATTTAAATTTTAAAACATTTGAATTATTATAATTATCTTGAGTTTTATTAATAATTTTAGAAATATCTTAATAGTATTTACAATAATTTTATAAAGCATGCATACTAAAATATATAATTTTTAGACAAAATCGATTTAAATTTTAAACTCGAAATATTTTTAAGAAATACGTATTTAATCGAATAGCATTTCTAAAATTGCTAAAGGTCGGTCAAAATTGGGTGTCAACACCGTTGAGCCAATTTTTTCTTGTTTCATTCGATTCCTTTAAGTTGTGTCTGTGTTTGCCTTATTTGCATTAGCTTGTAAAGGCTCCATTCCCCCATGGGAGTTCCTATATGTTCTAATCACATGTTTTAATTTTCATTCAAAACTAAAGTGAGTTTAAGAGAAAGTTCAAGAGTTTTTATTGAGTTCTCAGTACTGAGTTTCTATAATGTTATTGAGGTCCTTGAGTTGATTCGCTCATGTCTATATTTCAGCATGAATCCTATTTTGAGTTATAAATTTTGAGAATATTTTAAAGCCATCGATTTTGTTTTAAATTGAGTTTTGAGGAAGTAAAGAGGAGTTTGAGAAAGGGTATAAGGGAACTAAGTATTACCCAAAGTTTCATTTTTACATGAAGAAAGAGAGTATTATTTTGAGAAAGGAGAAACTTTGATTTCTAAATGAGTTAATGAGTTCGGAGATATTGCAGAGCAATTACCTCTTTAAGAGGATAGTTTGAGAAATTATCTCAAACTAGACTAAAGAAAGAGTATGTTTTATACATTGGAGCATGAGTATATATATTATTGAGAGTAGTATTGAACACCGATATGGGGATGATTTCAGACAACTCAAAATCCTCATAAACCATGTATGCCAAATGGGTAAATGATCACTTAATCTTTATTGGGCTTAAGTAGTTGGACTTGGACAGATTAATGTGAGGCCTCATCTCCATTCCCTTTCCCTTTTTATTTAATTTGGGCCTCAAGTGAGCCCACTAATGCATGAACTAATCTTCCCCATCTACCTAGCCCATTTGAGCTAAGCAAGTAGGTGACACCTGCTAGGTTTATAAAGTTCAACAAGCACCTCAATTCTTTTATTCGTTTTCCGAGCGTAATCTCCTCTGTTTAACTAAAAACTTATATACACTTGATCGCCTTAACTTTTAGACTTACATATAGCCCTTCGATCCAGAATTTAAATACTTCTATAATTTAACGTTCACTCGATCGTGCAGTATTGCAATGTACGGGAGTTACCCTTATAGCTTCTTTATTGTCACCATTCATCTAGAAAATCAAGTTCATTACTTATACCACCAAGCTAAATCAAGTTCCATATGTGTAGAACTTGTACAATAGGGGGGGGTGTTACAACATACTAGAGCCAAATCTATGGCACGACTTAGAGAACGAAGAAGTGATATTTTCTAAACATCCAATAGTCTCCTATTCATAAATGTGGCAATGCTTCACACTATGAACAAGACAGACTAGACGTGGTTTGAGACAATCCTAGAACAATTCCAAACCTTGTTCCCTGATACCAAGTTTGTCACGACCCAAGGGTACACCCTAGGTGTAATATGGCGTACTTGACCGCGAAGGGGTCTCATACAAGCCCTTAGCATATCATAACATAAGATAATAGACAAAGTATGAAAAAATCAAAAACCGTTTATCCATACAATCAAAAACTTTTCATAAAATTCAAGCGGAAGTCTTTACTACACTTTTGTCTCAAACCATCTAATACATCTTTATAATAAAACTTTTGGGACATAGGCCATACAATAGTCTCAACATGAAAATAAAAGACATAAAGGAAATGGTGGGTTTTGTCCTCGATGCTATGAGGACTCACCAAAATCTGCTACTTTTTTTACCTTAGAAACCCATCTCCAAGAGTGGAATTCGATCTCCAAACCCTACATTTGATGAGAATGTAGGCAAAGTATGCACTAGTACAAATTGTACTAAATATGTTAGCTAGCATAATATCATAATATCATATCATAAGGGTTAGTCAACATAAGACATAATCATATGAAACACTTCATTAGACAACAAATATAAGCATAAGAGACAATATCATAAGCATAAGTGGAGCCTGCAACACTAGCATCATATAAGCCTTACCCAACTCCTAGTCATTCATATCATAAAAGGACTATTCTCGAGTAACCTCAAATCATACTTGTGCAATACATGAATAGAACCCATAATACCATCCAAGATAAGTATCCCTTTTGGTCATCTTAATCATAGTCTATGCATGGTCAAGTCTTAGGCTTTCATATCATAAGAGTACTATACATCTAAGCAGTCTAAGGCTGTTCTTTCAACCCCGCCTTCTTTTATTGCATTTGCACACTACACAGCTATATTTCAATATCAACAATTTACACACTTTCTAGACATCAACCAAGCTGTCCCCAATATGTTTACACATCAACCTGTCCCAAAACAGTCCTACCAATCCAACATACAATAGAGGACGTGAAACCATAGTTTCCCATTGTCATCCCACGAGTTCTTATCAATAGTATACTTAAAATATCCTACTTAGACTCGTGTCTAAGGAAGACAAAGATAGGGCAGTCACTTTACCTTAATTCTTATAACTCGTTTTCTTTTTACTTAACTCTTCAATAACTTGAGCTTCCGTTGCAAGTGCTTGGGTTTATCCAAGAACCCTAGGAAATTTATGGTTGCTGCTATGCTTTGAAAGAGAGAGGAACAGCTTAGAGAGATATCTTATTTTTTTAATTTATTCTTAAAAGTGAGGAAATTGCCAGCAACTTGGGGATTATAAAGGTCTTATTTTTCTCCACCTCTTAAGTTTTAATATCAGCCACTAATTTTTCAATGTGGTCAAAGTAGGTGATGCAACTGCTTGGAATTATATATACACAAAATGGGTACTCATCTTGGGCTGTAATCTTTCCCCTTTCTAATATTAAGCCACGGGCCAGAATTATACCCTTAATTTGGGCCTTAATCTTTATTGGGCTCAAGTAGTTGGACTTGGACAGATTGGTGTGAGACCTCATCTCCATCCCCTTTCCATTTTTTTATTTAATTTGGGCCTCAAGTGAGCCCACTAATGCATGAACTAATCTTCCCCATCTACCTAGCGCATTTGTGCTAAGCAAGTAGGTGACACCTGCTAGCTTTATAAAGTCCAACAAGCACCTCAACTCTTTTATTCGTTTTCCGAGCGTAATCTCCTCTGTTTAACTCAAAACTTATATACACTTGATCGCCTTAACTTTTAAATTTACATATAGCCCTTCGATCCAGAATTTAAATACTTCTAAAATTTAGCGTTCACTCGATCGTGCAGTATTGCAATGTACGGGAGTTACCCTTATAGCTTCTTTATTGTCACCATACATCTAGAAAATCAAGTTCATTACTTATACCACCAAGCTAAATCAAGTTCCATATGTGTAGAACTTGTACAATAGGGGGTGTTACAACATACTAGAGCCAAATTTATGGCACGACTTAGAGAACGAAGAAGTGATATTTTCTAAACATCCAATAGTCTCCTATTCATAAATGTGGCATGCTTCACAATATGAACAAGACAGACTAGACGTGGTTTGAGACACACGACCCAAGGGTACACCCTAGGTGTAACATGGCGTACTTGACCACGAAGGGGTCTAATACAAGCCCTTAGCATATCATAACATAACATAATAGAAAAAGTATGAAAAATTCAAAAAATCTCTATCCATACAATAAAAAAAATTCATAAAATTCAAGCGGAAGACTTTACTACACTTTTGTCTCAAACCATCTAATACATCTTTAGAATAAAACTCTTGGGACATAGCCCATACTATTGTCTCAACATGAAATTAAAAGACACAAAGGAAATGGTGGGTTTTTTCCTCGATGCTATGAGGACTCACCAAAATCTGCTACTTCTTTGCACCTTAGAAACCCATCTCCAAGAATGGAATTCAATCTCCAAACCCTACATTTGATGAGAATGTAGGCAAAGTATGCACTAGTACAAATTGTACTAAATATGTTAGCTAGCATAATATCATAATATCATATCATAAGGGTTAGTCAACATAAGACATAATCATATGAAATACTTCATGAATAAACAAATATAAGCATAAGAGACAATATCATAAGCATAAGTGGAGCCTCCAACACTAGCATCATATAAGCCTTACCCAACTCCTAGTCATTCATATCATAAAAGGACTATTCTCAAGTAACCTCAAAGCATACTTGTGCAATACATGAATAGCACTTATAATACCATCCAAGATAAGTATCCCTTTTGGTCATCTTAATCATAGTCTATGCATGGTCAAGTCTTAGGCTTTCATATCATAAGAGTACTATACATCTAAGTAGTCTAAGGCTGTTCTTTCAACCCCGCCTTCTTTTATTGCATTTGCACACTACACATCTATATTTTAATATCAACAATTTACACCATTTCTAGACATCAACCAAGTTGTCCCCAATATGTTTACACATCAACCTGTCCCAAAACAATCCTAACAATCCAACATACAATAGAGGACGTGAAACCATAGTTTCCCATCGTCATCCCACGAGTTCTTATCAATAGTATACTTAAAATATCCTACTTAAACTCGGGTTTAAGGAAGACAAAGATAGGGCAGTCGCTTTACGTTAATTCTTATAGCTCGTTTTCTTTTTACTTTAACTCTTCAATTACTTGAGCTTCCCTTGCAAGGGCTTGGGTTTATCCAAGAACCCTAGGAAACTTATGGCTGCTACTGTACTTTGAATGAGAGAGGAGAAGCTGAGAGAGAAATCTGATTTTTTTTATCTATTCTTAAAAGTGAGGAAATTGCCAGCAACTTGGGGATTATAAAGATCTTATTTTTCCCCACCTCTTAAGTTTTAGTATCAGCCACTAATTTGTCAAAGTTGTCCAAGTAGGTGATGCATCTGCTTGGAATTATATATACACAAAAATGGCTACTCATCTTGGGCTGCAATCTTTCCCCTTTCAAATATTACGCCAGTGGCCAGAATTATACCCTTAATTTGGGCCTTAATCTTTATTGGGCTCAAGTAGTTGGACTTGGACAGATTGGTGTGAGGCCTCATCTCCATTCCCTTTCCCTTTTTTATTTAATTTTGGCCTCAAGTGAGCCCACTAATGCATGAACTAATCTTCCCCATCTACCTATCCCATTTGAGCTAAGCAAGTAGGTGACACCTGCTAACTTTATAAAGTCCAACAAGCACCTCAATTCTTTTATTCGTTTCTAAGCGTAATCTCCTCTGTTTAACTCAAAACTTATATACACTTGATAGCCTTAACTTTTAGACTTACATATAGCCCTTCGATCCAGAATTTAAATACCTCTAAAATTTAACGTTCACTCGATCGTGCAGTATTGCAATGTACGGGAGTTACCCTTATAGCTTCTTTATTGTCACCATTCATCTAGAAAATCAAGTTCATTACTTATACCACCAAGCTAAATCAAGCTCCATATGTGTAGAACTTGTACAATACGGGGTGTTACAATATACTAGAGCCAAATCTATGGCACGACTTAGAGAACGAATAAGTGATATTTTCTAAACATCCCATAGTCTCCTATTCATAAATGTGGCATGCTCCACACTATGAACAAGACAGACTAGACGTGGTTTGAGACAATCCTAGAACAATTCCAAACCATGTTCCCTGATACCAAGTTTGTCACGACCCAAGGGTACACCCTAGGTGTAACATGTTGTACTTGACCGCGAATGGGTCTCATACAAGCCCTTAGCATATCATAATATAACATAATAGAAAAAGTATGAAAAATTCAAAAAACTTTTACTCATACAATAAGAAAAAATTCATAAAATTTAAGCGGAAGTCTTTACTACACTTTTGTCTCAAACCATCTAATACATCTTTAGAATAAAACTCTTGGGACATAGCCCATACTATTGTCTCAAAATGAAAATAAAAGACATAAAGGAAATGGTGGGTTTTTTCCTCGATGCTATGAGGACTCACCAAAATCTGCTACTTCTTGGCACCTTAGAAACCCATATCCAAGAATGGAATTCAATCTCCAAACCCCACATTTGATGAGAATGTAGGCAAAGTATGCACTAGTACAAATTGTACTAAATATATTAGCTAGTATAATATCATAATATCATATCATAAGGGTTAGTCAACATAAGACAAAATCATATGAAACACTTCATGAAACAACAAATATAAGGATAAGAGACAATATCATAAGCATAGGTGGAGACTCCAACACTAGCATCATATAAGCCTTACCCAACTCCCAGTCATTCATCTCATAAAAGGACTATTCTCAAGTAACCTCGAAGCATACTTGTGCAATGCATGAATAGCACCCATAATGCCATCCAAGATAAGTATCCCTTTTGGTCATCTTAATCATAGTCTATGCATGGTCAAGTCTAAGGCTTTCACATCATAAGAGTATACATGGAAGTAGTCTAAGGGTGTTCTTTCAACCCCGCCTTCTTTTATTGCATTTGCACACTACACAGCTATATTTCAATATCAACAATTTACACCCTTTCTAGACATCAACCAAGATGTCCCCAATATGTTTACACATCAACCTGTCCCAAAACAATCCTAACAATCCAACATACAATAGAGGACGTGAAACCATAGTTTCCCATCGTCATCCCACGAGTTCTTATCAACAGTATACTCAAAATATCCTACTTAGACTCGTGTTTAAGGAAGACAAAGATGGGGCAGTCACTTTACCTTAATTCTTATAACTCGTTTTCTTTTTACATTAACTCTTCAATAACTTGGGCTTCCCTTGCAAGGGCTTGGGTTTATCCAAGAACCCTAGCAAACTTATGGCTGCTCCTATGCTTTGAAAGACAGTGAAGAATCTAAGAGAGAAATCTGATTTTTTTTATCTATTCTTAAAAGTGAGGAAATTGCCAGCAACTTGGGGATTATAAAGGTCTTATTTTTCCCCACCTCTTAAGTTTTAATATCAGCTACTAATTTGTCAAAGTGGTCCAAGTAGGGGATGCATCTGCTTGGAATTATATATACACAAAATGGCTACTCATCTTGGGCTGCAATCTTTCCCCTTTCTAATATTAAGCCATGGGCCAGAATTATACCCTTAATTTGGGCCTTAATCTTTATTGGGCTCAAGTAGTTGGACTTGGACAGATTGGTGTGAGGCCTCATCTCCATTCCCTTTCCCTTTTTTATTTAATTTGCGCCTCAAGTGAGCCCACTAATGCATGAACTAATCTTCCCCATCTACCTAGCGCATTCGTGCTAAGCAAGTAGGTGACACCTGCTAGCTTTATAAAGTCCAACAAGCACCTCAATTCTTTTATTCGTTTTCCGAGCGTAATCTCCTCTCTTTAACTCAAAACTTATATACACTTGATCGCCTTAACTTTTAGACTTACATATAGCCCTTCGATCCAGAATTTAAATACCTCTAAAATTTAACGTTCACTCGATCGTGCAGTATTGCAATGTACGGGAGTTACCCTGATAGCTTCTTTATTGTCACCATTCATCTAGAAAATCAAGTTCATTACTTATACCACCAAGCTAAATCAAGTTCCATATGTGTAGAACTTGTACAATACGGGGTGTTACAACATACTAGAGCCAAATCTATGGCACGACTTAGAGAACGAAGAAGTTATATTTTCTAAGCATCCAATAGTCTCCTATTCATAAATGTGGCATGCTTCACACTATGAACAAGACAGACTAGACGTGGTTTGAGATAATCGTAGAACAATTCCAAACCTTGTTCCCTGATACCAAGTTTGTCACGACCCAAGGGTACACCTTAGGTGTAAAATGGCGTGCTTGACCGCGAAGTCGGTCTCATACAAGCCCTTAGCCTATCATAACATAAGATAATAGAAAAAGTATGAAAAATTCAAAAAACTTTTATCCATACAAGCAAAAAACTTTTCAGAAAATTCAAGCGAAAGTCTTTACTACACTTTTGTCTCAAACCATCTAATACATCTTTAGAATAAAACTCTTGGGACATAGCCCATACTATTGTCTCAACATGAAAATAAAAGACATAAAGGAAATGGTGGGTTTTGTCCTCGATGCTATGAGGACTCACCAAAATCTACTACCTCTTTGCGCCTTAGAAACCCATATCCAAGAATGGAATTCAATCTCCAAACCCTACATTTGATGAGAATGTAGGCAAAGCAGCACTAGTACAAATTGTACTAAATATGTTAGCTAGCATAATATCATAAGATCATATCATAAGGATTAGTCAACATAAGACATAATCATATGAAACACTTCATGAAACAACAAATATAAGCATAAGAGACAATATCATAAGCATAAGTGGAGCCTCCAACACTAGCATCATATAAGCCTTACCCAACTCCTAGTCATTCATATCATAAAAGGACTATTCTCAAGTAACCTCGTAGCATACTTGTGCAATGCATGAATAGCACCCATAATACCATCCAAGATAAGTATCCCTTTTGGTCATCTTAATCATAGTCTATGCATGGTCAAGTCTAAGGCTTTCGCATCATAAGAGTACTATACATCGAATTAGTCTAAGGGTGTTCTTTCAACCCCGCCTTCTTTTATTTCATTTGCACACTACACAGCTATATTTTAATATCAACAATTTACACCCTTTCTAGACATCAACCAAGATGTCCCCAATATGTTTACACATCAACCTGTCCCAAAACAGTCCTAACAATCCAATATACAATAGAGGACGTGAAACCATAGTTTCCTATCGTCATCCCACGAGTTCTTTTCAACAGTATACTTAAAATATCCTACTTAGACTCGTGCTTATGGAAGACAAAGATAGGGCAGTCACTTTACCTTAATTCTTATAACTCATTTTCTTTTTAATTTAACTCTTCAATAACTTGAGCTTCCCTTGCAAAGGCTTGGGTTTATCCAAGAACCCTAGGAAACTTATGGCTGCTGCTATGCTTTGAAAGAGAGAGGAGAAGCTTAGAGAGAAATCTGATTTTTTTTAGCTATTCTTTAAAGTGAGGAAATTGCCAACAACTTGGGGATTATAAAGGTCTTATTTTTCCCCACCTCTTAAGTTTTAATATCAGCCACTAATTTGTCAAATTGGTCCAAGTAGGTGATGCATCTGCTTGGAATTATATATACACAAAATGGGTACTCATCTTGGGGTGCAATCTTTCCCCTTTCTAATATTAAGCCACGGGCCAGAATTATACCCTTAATTTGGCCCTTAATCTTTATTGGGCTCAAGTAGTTGGGCTTGGACAGATTGGTGTGAGGCCTCATCTCCATTCCCTTTCCCTTTTTATTTAATTTGGGCCTCAAGTGAGCCCACTAATGCATGAACTAATCTTCCC
>JAJOOS010009630.1:0-45082 GCA_029582725.1 Solanum chiquidenum | reverse complement strand
AGGATGGCTGAATTATATCCAGATGATTTTGATGAATTTAATATGGATACTCTTGAGAATCAACTTGCAAGTTACATTGTTGATGTTCGTGATGTTGATGAAAGGTTCTCTGATCTAAATGGACTTTGTGATCTTTCCAAAAGATTAGTCCAAACAAAAAAACATTCAAATTATCCTTTGGTGTTCCACTTAGTGAAACTTGCTCTACTTCTACCAGTTGCCACTGCATCCGTTGAAAGAGCTTTCTCGGCAATGAAGTTTATTAAGAATGACTTGCGAAGTCAAATGAGTGATGATTTTTTTAGTGGTTGTTTGGTGCCTTTTGTAGAAAAAGATGTATTTGATAGTATTCCTAATGATGCTATTATTAAGACATTTCAAGATATGAAACCTCGTAGAGTACAATTGTAATGATCTATTTAAGTTTTTAGATATATGTATGCGCTCTATTATTTATGTGATTAATTTTTTTTTTGAACCCCCTTGATGAAAGTCCTCCCTCCGCCACTAGGTAAAATAATGGATGAAATTAGTGGTAAATCATGACAATAATGATTACAAGAGATATCACTATAATGATCACATTATTGTCAATTTATACACACTAATTTATGTACTAAATATTTTAATTTTTAATATTAAAATACATAATTATCAACCATATACCTATAACAGTGGGGTAGGTGCGAAATCTATAGGATAAACTAGCCATTAGTAATCGGTTCTATGATTCTGATTATTTCAATTGTTACGTGGATGAAATTGTGGACATTAAATGAGATTACATGAAAATTTAATTTGATCGTATGATTTTGATTTAACACATGATCTAAAACAGTAAATAATTTTTTTAATTTTTTAATTTGAAGTATATAAAATATCTGTTAATCTTATTGTATTAAATATATGAGATCAAAATAAAAAATAAAAAATCATAAGATAAGAAAAATTGAAAATTGTATAAAATAGCAAATTATTAATTCAAATTTAATGCTATAACCAGAGTTTCATATAATTCTAATCCGTAGCAAACACTTTGTCATTCGCCTCTCTCTCTAGAAATCTCGCTCGCCACTCTCTCTGATCTCGTTCGCTGCTCTCCCTCGCCTCTCTCACTTTTATACAAACACAAATGTGTAAATTGCGTTTGTGTTTGTATAAAGCAAGAGAAAAATGTATATACAAATACATATATTTTCGTTCTTTACACTTATAATTATACAAATACAGATCTTTCCCTACCTTTCTCTCTTTTTCGCTTTATACAAACACAAATTATACAAATTACAATGTATAATTTGTGTTGTATAAAGCGAGAGAGAGATTTGATATAAAAATGTTTTATTTCGATTCAATTGTATACAAATTCAAATTTTATGCAGATATACAAACACAACTATTGATACATATACATAGTAGTTACATATATAAAATTATCTAACCGATATACATATACAATCGTTGCGCTTTTATACAAACGAGATGCCCACTTGTGATTTATACAAATCTGATGCTCCATAGCAAACATAGTTTGTAACGCAACGCAAATAGCAAAACTAATATGATTTTTATGTTTGTCAAACCTAAAATTTACTCTAAAAAAATATCTTTTCAACGAAAACGAGTTCAAATGTCCTTAAACTATGTGAAATGAACAAAAATGTCTTCCATTTATGGTTTGGTCTAAAAACGTTTTTGTCGTTAATACTTTTGTCCAAAAATGTCTTTATTGTTACTTAATACGTCAAAAACCCTTTTCAAATAACTATATTATTTATTTTCTTTTTAACACATTCTTTTTCTAATAATATTTTTTATTTAGCAAATATTTATCCTACTTCAATTCGGAAAAAAAATATCCTATCTTATTATAATTGTTTCCTTATATAAATAAAAATTAATTGTGTATTTACTATGATATTATAAATATGACATATTTTATCCGTTAAAAGAACACACAGAGTTATTCTATTTTAATTGATAAAATAAGATTCAGAAGAAAAAAATATTTCCTATATTCTTATTACTTAAAGTGATTGTAAAAGAAAGAAAACAAGAATAAATTTTTTTAACAAAACATTTATTAGGAACAAAATGTGTTTAAAAAGAAAAGAAATAACATATCTATTCGAAAAATGATATTTTTGACCCATTTAGTAACTATAGGATATTTTTGGACCAAATTATCAACGACAAGGATATTTATACTAAAGTATTGACTGCACGGATAATTTTGTTCATAAATAATACAGTATAACATTTTTACTCATTTCACCTAATTTAAGAATATTTTTTATCATTTCCATTTTTTAAATGGATTAAAAAGAAAAAAAAGCAAGTAGCATTAAACTATTCAAAGACTCCCTCACACATTGAATCCTTTCCCTTTCTTGACGTTACTTGCTATCTTCCAGCCGAAACAAAAACTATATATTACCCCTTTTTTGGATAAGTCCTTTTTCATTTTGTTCTTCAATTTTCTTGTGATCTCAAAAATCTTTGATGGGGAGATTATTTGTGTTGACTCTTGAAGGCAAGATCTACAGCTGCAAGCACTGTGGAACTCATCTTGCCCTTTCTGAAAACATTGTTTCCAAGGTTTTCCTCCATCTTTTCTGTTTGATCACTCTGTTATTGTGATTTCTTGAAATTGGGATTTTTTTAATTTTGATTTTGATTTATTTCGTTGTAAAAATACAATCTTTGGCTTGATCGGTGGT
Source organism: Solanum chiquidenum (assembly GCA_029582725.1). Classification (NCBI taxonomy): domain Eukaryota; kingdom Viridiplantae; phylum Streptophyta; class Magnoliopsida; order Solanales; family Solanaceae; genus Solanum; species Solanum chiquidenum. The sequence goes on along the minus strand of JAJOOS010009630.1, from coordinate 42,362 downwards.
TTAGGTTTCGTTTCTAAAACTTTTGTTGGTCTGTTTAAGTAATTTTAGATGTATATAAAAATTGGCTACTTTAAATCAGCTATGTGAGTGAAGAAGGTCTCAGATTGAGAAATGTTGCCCTAAAGGAGATGAATTTTTTAGCATCAAAGAGCTGGATTTTGTGGAGTTGCTGGTTTTGGAGTAAAAAGGGATTGTATGAGCATTCTTTGTGAACTTTAAAAAAAAACAGTAGTTATTATTGCTGATAGCCTACATTACAATATTCCTGCTTAATCCAGTTATGAATTAGAGGAGTTATTTGTCGAGTCTGATACTTGGAGTATACTTGATTGGCATTTTCCATTTGTTCCATGTATGTGTGCTAGTGGCTTCAATATTCGAACTATTATTGTTATGCCCAGTCCATTGATCAGGTCTTGGGACTGATCTATTTTCTACATTTTCATCAATTTGGTGCTTGTTTGGTCACTTTATTTTGCTTAATTTCATTGTAATGTGCAGTTATGACTTTCTATGAAGAATTCCATATGACTTCTATAGCATAAAATCCGAGCACATTTTCAAGTGTTGGAGCTTTGAAACTACTGTTTCTTAGAAAATTTAAATGCTTTTGAATGGAATGAAATGTTGATTCTGCAATTAATTATATTGAAGTTTATGTTACATTCTTGTTTCAGCCCCTAAATAATGTATGTAGTCATTCTGAGTCGTGAGGTTATCTGACTCTTATGTTTTCCTTCTGATCTTTCCTTCAGTCTTTCCACTGCAGACATGGGAAGGCTTATCTCTTCAGTAAGGTGTAAGTCTCTTTGATTCTGCACATTCAATCATCAGAAATGTTTGTGACATTTTCAATGTTTAATCTTTATACTTGCAGCATGAAAATCACAAGTGCAACTTACAACTTCTGTTGGTTTTATTCTTGTTAGAGTATGAAAGGCATTACCATTTATTTCCTCTGATTGTTGTTAAGCTTTTCTTGGCATTGATGGGACATGAGTTATTTGTAGCTTGGTTTGATTAACAATGTTATTACTTATTACTAAGGTCAAGCTTATCCATACCTCCGATACAGAAGGATGAAAAAAGTTACCATATAAATCCTCCTTATTTGATTCCCCCCCCACCCCACCCCCTTCGTTTACTGGTGTGGTGTGGAGGGCACTGTTAAACTAGAAAGTGAAAAAGGATGAAGTATTGAAGAATTCATGTTGGTAGTAGTTAGCCAAAACATTCATGATTTGCAATGAAAAAGATTGTTTTTCAAAAGTTGAGTGCAATTGGAGTATGTGCAAATTTTTTGGCTTTTCTTTGAACCTCGTACTCTACGTTGGTCACATTGCTCTCAGGATCTTTGATTTTGATTTTAGCTCCGAGTCATTATCACTATGGAAGGTCACAACCAACCTATAGAATATTTGAGTGCACATGAAAAGTTGTGAACAAGGTAGGATATACCTTGTAGGTTTAGTTTGTTAATGACATGGTACTGTATATGTGTATCTTCATACATTTCAGTCATTGACTAAAAATTAGCACCAGAATTTGATCTGTTGGAATCACTATAGAACCTAGTGGGGATTTTTCCAGACTATTATATCATGTACTTTTAAGTGTATTTTGCAGGAGTACAAATATTAACACATCGATATATAGAATAAATTCTTACTTGACTTGGGTTATTTTACAATTGGTAGCAGCATCACGATAGTTGCATGGCTGAAATACATATATTATGCTCAACTTGATTGCTTTCCTGTTCAAGAGTTCTGCTCTTCTCAAATCTCTTCATTTCATTTTATCATTTAGCGGAAGCATTCAAAATGATAATGCACTTTGTAGTTCTGCATATTCTATACGCCCTTTTTTTCTTTTGACAGGGTGAATGTCACTTCTGGAGAGATAGAAAACAGAATGATGATGACTGGTATGCACACTGTGGCAGACATTTTCTGCGTCTGTTGTGGGTCAATTGTTGGATGGAAATATGTGAGTATGGAGTGATAAAATGCTAGAAATTGTCGTTTGGCAGCTAGTATTTCTAGTTGTTCCTAATGTAACAATTCTTTTCAGGAGACTGCCCATGAGAAAAGCCAAAAATACAAAGAAGGAAAATCAGTGCTTGAGAGGTCAGTTGATTACTTCTGTATTCTTTAGAATTGAGTTAGGAACATATCATAAGTCCTCATTGAGGTACTTTCTTTTATACCTCAACAGGTTTAAGATTTCTGGCCCTGATGGAAGCCATTACTGGGCTAGTCATGAAACTCATGTTGCAGGAAGTGATGCTGATGATGTTTGATCACTATCCAGAACAAAAATTCTATCCTAAAATGTACATTCTTTAACCCACCACCTCATTAATTCTTAATGGACCATTGGATTCTTGAATAGCTTAAGCTACTACAACTTCTTTAAGTCTGTCCTATATCGTGTACGATAATATGGAAGCAGCCATGTGTTGCAAGCTAGCATGACCATCTGCCTGTATTTGTTTGCAATGACAAGACATTACTAGTAGCAACCACTCTGCTTTCATTGCTTCGATCTTTCCATAGTCATTTGGTAGTTGGATAGAGTTATGTGGGTATCAGTTATGCAGGTATTACTTATGTAGGTTTTAGTTATGCATGTATTACTTATGCGGGTATTAGTTATGCAGGATTTAGTTGTGCAAGTATTAGTCAAGCAAGAAGTCTGGACATGAATTTTTGAAATAAAACCAAGACTATAAATTGATTTGCCGTCTACTTTGCCCTTTTCATAACCATCCCATATCCTCCCTGAATGACTCTCATAAACCATTTAGGTCTACCTATTCAGAAAATAAGAGATTTTCCATAAAGCCCCAATATTTCGATCAAGGCAGTTGCTGAACCATACTACATAGTTCTGGCAACAACAAAAGCTTAAAAAATCAGCACCTTACCCCTATCATCACATCAAAACTTTGTAGAGTTCATAGCATTAAAACAGGTCTGGTATGGTGTGAATTTTGGTCCAAATGAAAACAGAATGATGTCCAAAACTAGCTAACATTTTTGTCCGACAATCATGGCTTTGTTGTTTTATCAACAAAAATATGACAAGGAAAACTCTTTGGTGATTCATATTAAGTGAAAAAAAGATGTCACAATTAAGATTATTCAGCAGATGTGTAATGACCTGTTCCGTCATTATAGTTGTTTAGGGCTATAGTACCCGTGTGTAGATCTCCGTGGGTCAAGAGTTGGTAGAAGCTGGAAATGGAAAATCGAGTATGAAAATCTGCTAGTGTTTCACTATAGCGGACACTTTCTTTGTAATAACTAGATTACTATTTCAACCTCATTAACTACTGTTGAGCAATTTATATGCTCAAAGAATCTATTTTATGGGGTTTCTAGGTTCCCCAAATTCATAATTAAGGCTAGGTTCATAATTCTATACTAGAAGACAAAATTTAACGGACTAAAATTGAAATTATTCATAATTAACCTGTCCCACATGTTGTGCCATCAAATTAACCCTAGGTTTCAATGCATAAAATCCTATGAAGGACATACCTTTCAATTCTGGGAGGAAACTGAATTATGGAAGAAATGAATGAACGCAAAATACTCACCTCAAGAGAGAAAAACCCCAAGTCTTGGAAAAAATCTCCTCTGGGGTTCTCTGGTCAAATTTTTTACATTATAACTAAGTACGAACGGAAACTAAACATAAAAACGTGAGTTACTATTTTTCGACCTTCGTTATAGCGAAACTTTGCAACTTTATTATGATCATGCAAACTTCCAATTTGATAAAATTCTCTTTAAATAATTGATTAGACCTTCTAAAAAGGTAGAATTATGTGAGTTTGAATACACGATACCTTCATTTGAGAAAGTAGATTAATGTGTTGTCATATTTCGAGGATGAATGATCCTAAGGGAAAATGATGTAACACACTAGGTGTTTAAGATTGTTCGTTGTCTCATGTTGAAGACTTAAGAGTAACGAGCCTAAATATGAGAGTTTTATTATAATATCACTTTTGTTAAACAACATCCGATTTAAATTAAAATTTGATAGCAATATATGTTTAATTTCTTCCTAAAATGCCTCAAAAATTTATGAATTTTTTTTTAGTTCCACTTCAAAAATTTATAACCTTCTAAACCTCACATATGATTGGACATGCGGACCATCCGCGTGTCACATTTACAGTCCATATATCTATCGTACCTCGACGATCTAAATTTGATATTTTAAATTCTCTTTAATTTCAACCTTTTTGTACACCTTGTACGCGATAAGATATCAACTTTTACATATATTTACATTGGCATTAGCATAGCTCGAGCCAAAGCAATGAAATTTAATGACTCAAATCTAATTCAAATTTTGAAGTGTTATAGTTGACCTTAGTAAGTCATTCCAAAATTACGAGCAAAATTACTATATATATTTAGCTTTCATAAAACAACAATTCAGACAAAATGTGTGAAGTTTTATCCCAATGAAAACATAATTGTTGACACCCAATTTTATCCTTCATTTTCATCTTTTTATGAGCATCTTTTATTTGCGAGGCCAAAATATTTTTTAAGCCATCGTTGTCTACTTTTGTGCTAAAAATATATGTAATATGCTTTATTCTGTTGTCATTATATTGCATAATTATCATAATTGTATCATGTGTTACTTGCGGACCGTGATGAATTATTGACATCAGCTCTACATTTTGTCTTCGTGAACTGAGGAGAAAAGGGGCTCGGCGGGAAGAGACGTATAACATGAGAGAAGTAAGGAGGTCATCATCTTCAAATATACAACATGGATTCTGGCAATGTAGTTGGACTCTCATGTCGATCCGAATGAATCAACCTTTTCGTGGAGGTAAATCTTTGCCTGCTAGGCAAGAGGATAGCAAATTTTAAATTCTATCTCGATATGACATGTATTTCTATTACTATGAAATTCATAAATAAAATAATTAATGGCAGGTTTTCTATTACTCTCTTTGTATTTATTCACCCTTATATACTTATAAGTAATCATTTTCAAAGTTCAATTACTATCATGCAAGTCTAGTTATAATCATATTTTCCATTTGATTTCACTTGTATTTACATATTTACATACTATCTTAGTTTTGTTAGTTTTGGTAGCAAAGAACTTATTGTAAGTCGAGTATATTTTCTGTCATCATATAAATTTCTCTAGCAACTTTATTGGATTATCTAAATAATGTGTAACTCTCTATTCAATTATTCATACATGCTTTTTATTTGTGTGGGGCTTTGTGTCATAGCAAAACTGCTAGATTGATTTTAATTCTTAATCATGTGTTTTTATTATTTTGTAATAGCTACAATTCTCATTTACCCAAATTTTCTTTTTCCTATTTGTTGGAATATGCTTTATTATAAATTTGGTGTTAATTGGAAATAATTTATTTATATCTAAGAGATACGGATATGATCTGTGTACACTCTATCCTTCTTCAAATTTCACTTATGAAAATTACATTTATTTTTGTTTGATGATATTATTGATTTTATAATTATGTTTTTATGCTAAGTACTTTCGATGAAGCCTTTTACATTTTTGAATGTCATCAATACTGGCCAACTGCTTAAAGTGAAAAACTTTTGTATCAATTTCAAGTTGCAGCGATTCACTAACTTTAATATAGTAAAAATTGATTAGTTTAGAGTTACACTATCTTCAATAAGATTCCCATTTCACAAAACACGTTCAAGACGTGCCAAAAATATAGTACTAAGATAATTAATGAACTTTGATTGAATAATCACCCAATGTATGTTTTTGTTTACTATCATAATCTTATTTTACTATCTTGTCTCGTTAGTCTATTTATATGAATACATTTCTTACTTTATTATTTTATTTTTTACTTTTAATTAATTAAACTTTAAGGACATACATATTCTCACTTCTTTAAATACTTTTTACACCACTTTGAGTTCAACCATGGCAAGTGGAGGAGTCAATGCGTGAAGCAGAGCTTAAAGGGAATCGTCTCTCCAAGCAAGGCCAGGTACATGTTGGCCTTTTAGGAAATGATGAAAAAAGACCGGCTATAGTCGATTTCTTGTATGCAACACATGTATAACTTTATAAAAATAAAGCACTCGTTACTTCCATCTTTTTCAATTTTATATGTCATCATTTTAAAATTTTCAAAGACTTGACAACTTTCATTATTATGCTAAATTATCCATATACTTTTATATAATCTTAATACCAATATATATATAATTTCTTTAAGAATTCTTTTCTTCTTATTTTAAGGCGTTTAAACGAGTCTTATCATAAAAAATGAAACAAAGGGAGTAACATCTTATTGGGCCCGTTTTCAACCTTTGTCATATTCTGACCCCCCCCCCCCCCACTTTAACTTTATGTGTTGTCGATTTATTTAAATTTTTTATGTTGCACAATATACTTTAAGCATTTGATTTGGAAGCAAGCATGTTATTTCTTCTGTTCTTTTCTCCGTATCCTTATTTTAGTTTTTAATTTTGGATTAGCTTTTCCTTTTTAAGCATATTATTGGAAGCGATCAGGTCAGTCTCTCCTTCTTTTATTTTTACTATTGCAAGTATCTTGTTTATGTATTTGATGGTCGAATATCTTGCTTTGCTTGATTGAATTCATGAAACCTTGTGGCTTTATTGGCTTTGTATGTGTATTAATTAAATAATAATTGATTCATGCTTAGTTTATTTGCTATTCTTAAAATTAAGAATAATGTTTTCTATGATAATGTCTTTTCTTAGCTTAACAAATTAGTAGCCTTTTGTTTTATCGCCTAATTCCCACATAATTCACAAAATCCGGAAGGGACTTACATTTGTGGACCTTGAAAGGTGCCTAACACCTTATTTTTAAGGTAACTTGAATCCTTACCCGATCTATGGTTTCAAAAACTCTTTTAAAATTAATTTATTTGGTAGTTTAGTGTAAAATGCTTTCCTAACGCGCCTTTAACTTTTTAAAATCCTAAAAAAAAGTTGTTACGACACTCATAAGTTTGTTGTTTTATCAACAAAAATATGACAATATGCATAAAACAATGTTACCTATTATCCTCAATACAGGAAAACTCTCTCTCAACAAAGATCCAATAGATAACGACTATTTGACTACAATTAAGATTATTCAACAGATGTGTAAGGACTTGTTCCGTCGTTATGGTTATTTAGAACTATAATACCCTTGTATAGGTCCCCGTAGGTTAAGAGTTGGTACAAATCTATAAATGAAAAATCGAGTGTGAAGTTTTGTTAGTTGTTCGCTATAGCGAATACTTTCTTTGCAATAGTGAGATCGTTGTAGCGAAGGAAGGCTTCATCATACTGAAGGCAAAAGGTAGGATTATATGAGTTTGAATACCAAGACCTTCGTTTGAGAAGTAGATGATTAATGCCTTGTCATATTTTGAGGATGAATATTCGTAAAGGAGAAAGAATGTAACATCTCGAGTGTCTAAGATTGTCTGTTGTCCCATGTTGAAGACTTACGAGTAACGAGACTAAATATGAGAGTTTTATTATAACATCACTTTTGTTCAACAACATTGATTTAAATTAAAATTTGATTGCAATATATTTTTGATTTCTTCCTAAAATGCCTAAAAAATTTTAAAAACATTCTTTAGTTACATTTCAAAATTTCTAACCTTCTACACATCACATATGATTGGACATGCAGACCGTTCGTGTGTCACATGTATATCAGTCGTTCCTTAACAATCTAAATTTGATATTTTTCATTCCTTTTAATTTCAACATTTTTGTACACCTTGTACATAATAAGATAACAACTTTTACATATATTTATATTTGTTTTAACATAGCTCGAGTCAAAGCAATGAAATTTAATATCTCAAATCTAATCCAAAATTTTGAAGTGTTACAATTGACCTTAATAAGACATGAAAATTTTCTTGATGTTTGGCTTTCATGAGATGACAATTTAGACAAAGATGTGCGAAGTTTTGTCCAAACGAAAACAGAATGATGTCTCAAATTAGCTAATAACATTTTGTTCGACACTCATGACTTGCTTGTTTTATCAACAAAAATATACTAACAATTTGCATAAAACAATGTACCCATTATCCTTAATATAGGAAAACTCTTCCATAACAAATTAGTTTCAACATATAGAGTATATAACAACTACTTGGGTAGAATTAATTATGATTATTTAGCAGTTGTGTAACGACCTGCTCCGTTGTTACGATTGTTTAGGACTATCGTACCTTTGTGTAGATCTTTGTGGGTTTTATCATTACTTCATCCCCATGCATCCTTCTCGATCCTCATTGATAAGCTAACTAACCCAACAATCATTTCTTTATTATTGTCCTTGATCTGTGCTGGATTTTGATTATCAACTTTGTCTTTTCCTTTCTTGTTTGTAACTGCATGCATTCCATTAATTTCTAGGAAATTAAGATGTGTTTAATTTGTTGCATATTAATTCCCTCCTTTTTTCTTGAATTTTGACTGTGTTTTTTTTATTCTTCTCATTACCATCACCATTATCTTAATTTGTGGTCTTCCCTCAAGTACTTTCAAATTCTTATTGGTATCATCTTGTCATCATTTTGCTAATTCAGGGTGAATCACCCGACATTCGTATACATTGTAATTTATATTCTCTGCAATATTATATTTAGGTAAATATTAATCATATTGGATATTTAGTCCTTATAGCTTCATCCTCAATATCCATCCTTACATGACTAGCTAGGTAGATTTGCTATTAAATCGACTAGGACTTTAACCTTAGCGCAACTAGCTAGGTTTAGTTTTAATTTGTTAATAATGGCCATATATAGATGTATAGGAGTTCCAACCACAGATGCTAAACAAAAAAGTGATTCCTTGACAAAGTAAGTTGGGGAATGAAATCCCCATGTAACATAGTCAGGGGAAAATCTAGATAGCTTTGTGGGTGCTCGATCACCCATACACCTAAACGTAAAGTATATATAGATATACAAAAATATTAAGAAAATTGATATATAAGACGGACGAGCACCCATGACGCATAAGTCAGTTTGGACGCTTTAGTTAACAGTTGGGTTGTGAAGGTTCTTCTTTTGAGCTGGCGCAGGGTCGAATCCTGCATAAGGCTCACCTTTTTCTTAATTTTTTTTACTTCTTTTCTCACTATTTGTTTTGTAGTAATTTACTTTTGTGTTTGCCTTTATTTAATTTATCTTTTCTGACTTTTTGTTTGTAGTAATTTTACTTTTTCCCCTTTTATCTAATTTATTTTTTGAGAAGTAACATTACTAATTTATTATAGAGCCAGTAGCACGATAGTTGTTCCTCGGTCTCAGTCCATTAGTCAAGCCAGAAGGCAACTGATAAGGAATAGCCCTTCTCTTTTTCTAGCCCGGAACCTAGAAAAGCAAATTCCGATCTATGATACGCCATAACCATCCACTCCATCCCGAGGCTCATTTGCTAAGCTGGCTCATAGTCCAAGCCTCTTGGTCCGAGGAAGGGGAACCCCATCGTGCTGGCTTGGCATGGAAGGAGGGCTACCCAAAAAGTCTTTTTCGCAGCTTGGTTCGTGTAAGCCCAGTGCTTATGGTTTTACCCAGTATTTCTATTCTTCCTACTATATCTAAAATGGGAACATGAAGACAACCCACCACTGAAACTTGCTTTGCTCTCGCTCGGCTCGCTCTCACCTGTCTTCTTTCCACTATGGTGAAAGATGTCTTTCTTGTCGATCTCGGCGAGCCAGTCTTAGTAGTTGCCCTAATAGGATGAGGGCCCAATAATAGTTGCTAGTCTTACTTCCATGGAGTGGTAGAAAGCGAAGTTGGGAGAAATTTGACATCCTGTCTTATCTTATATCAATTTTGCTCTTTTTGTCTATATATGTCATCTTCAGGCGATCGAAGACTTTATCTAAGAGGTGAATTTCCCTCGATAGTCGGCAAAGAAAAAGAAAATTTACTTCTTCCATCTCATATTAGATGGTCACTTTTTATTTTACACGATAATTAATAAATCATTAATAGATTGATCAATTTTACTAATTTCTTTTTGTGTTCATATCAATGCACATAAAAAATATGTTAGAAAAAAATATACATAAAGTATTCCTAAGATACTTAGAACAAAAACTTTGAACTGCTTGGTAAGAAACAACGAACTTTAAAGAGTATTTTCAAAACTAGAAAATTAAAATCAGTAGAGAAAATAGAACCAAAAACATATTAGAAATAATATACAAAATATTTTTCTCAAAGAAGAAAATCGAGTACACTGAATGCACATTGTCACCTTTCCCCTTAACTACCTAAGGCTAATAGAATATATCCTTCAAGGATAGAACGATCTTACTCACCGGTGTATCGATACCTATACCCATGGTGTCAGCGAACTACTCAACGACAGTAACGTATACTTAGAATACTAGATTTAGTAGTAGAAGAAGAAGTCCACAAAATTGGTTGTTTTAAAATGAGATGGCATCCCTCTATTTATAGACAACAAAGAGTAGTAAGAGCACATGCTTATTGTGCCTTATTAGAAAAAAGTCACAACCCTTCGAAAAGGTCACACCCTGTAATGACATGTTCCCGTCGTTAAGGAAAAGCCAATGGGGAAAGAATTTGGGCCAGAAAACTTTTGAGTAGTGACTTGAGAATTCCTTGCCTAGTCCAGATTTGGACGAAATCTGAGTTAGGTGAGGTCTAGAGAAATCTGGTAATGAACGAGCGAATTAATTATGAATTTGATCACATGGGTAACTAGCCAAGACATTAGGGAGCCCGTACGACTTTACGAAATTGAATTCGGGCGAGTAGAACTTCCGAAAATGATCTTAGCATGAACGGGTAGTTTTCGAGTGTCAAGGGTTGAAGGTATGTTGTGAAATAGGAGTTTGGAACTCAAATTCTGACTCTCTGTCTCTGTACAAGCCTCCAGGACGGGATTAATTTCGCCAGGGTGGGGCTACTGTGGTGGGATGGGGTCCGCCGTAGCGGTCCAGTCGCGATTTAAGTCGGGGAAAAACCCCAATTTTGTTATTTTTCTGCAAACTTCGTTCTTGAGAGCTAAGAGACGACCCATAGTAGGTTTTTGACTGTTTTCCACCTCTTCTAGCGCTAAAAGTAAGATTACTACTCCCCTAATCCGTTTCTTGATCCGTAAAACTTAGATTCTTGGGTAATTACAATTGGGGAAGGGTTTTGACGTGAAGTTAATGGTGGGAAAAACCCTAATTGAACATTAGGATCTTGGGTTTGGCCATGGATAGATATATTGATTATTATCCGGGTAAATTAGGTCTTGTTTATTGATCCTTGCGTTAATTAATTATTTTTAGACCACGAACAAGCAGAAAGAATCTGGAAAGGGAAGACTCAAGTGTCTTAGGAAGATTCAAGCTTGATTTCGAGGTAGATAATGGTTTGAATTCTTGTTTGTGTGATATATGTTGGTAATTACTCCATTGTGTGCATGCATGTATGAGAATAATGAATGCAAATGAGTATATGTATATGAACAATTACATGTCATGAACCCACTACTTGATTGTATGACTATGAGTATTGTTCATTATGGGTGTGATTGTGATTGTGGTTGTGTTGAATGGATCGGGTGTCACGTTCCGACACATACATTGGATTGGGTGTCACATTCCGACATATGCATTGGATCGGGTGTCACGTTCCCATATATATATTGGATCGAATGTCACGTTTCGATATATACATTGGATCGGGTGTCACATTCCGACACACTAACAGTTTGGATGTAGGTTCTATGAGAGGACCATTGTGATTATTATTATTACATTCATGTCCATAGCTGTTGATATTGAGAACTGTATGTTGTTCTTGAAATGATATTTGTTATATGTATTCTATATATGTGTGTTTACTGTGTTGTGATTGCTTGCCTATGTTTCGCTTACTGGAATAGCCGTGTGATCCTACCAATACACTGTGATTGTGTACTGATACTGCACTTTCTCGTTCTTTGTTGAGTATAGGGCATCTTAAGGCGGCTATTGATAGACCTCAACTATATGCCCTACCTATTGCATCTTGAATATCAAAGTGTATGAATACTAACGCCAAAAGTTTGGGCCAAACAAGAATATCTAGCAAGAAATTCCGGAGTCTTTCAACTTATTCACCGACCTTATCTAGAGTGACAAGCTCAGAGATCATTGTAAAGCTAGCGATCCATGTCTGTTTGGAAGATTTGCAAGAGACTGCTCCTCCATCAATAGTAAATACATATCCACTTGTGGATTTTACTTCATTTGATCGAGTGACTCAATTTGCATCACTATATCATTTCAATACTGCTAGATATTTGTTATAATGCAAGACATAGTTTTGAGTATGTTTTAAATACCCCAAACTCTATTCATTGTCATCCAATGAGTTTGATTGGGATTACTCGTGAATCGACTCAGTTTACTAATAGCATATGTTATATTTGATCGCGTACACTACCTAATATACATTATACTTCCCAATACTCTAGCATAATCCAATTGTGAGTCACTTTGTCTTCATTCTTTTTGAACTGCAAAGCTCACATTTATTGGAATCTTGACAATATTAAAATTCAAATATTTGAACTAGTCAAGTACTTTTTGAATGTAATGAGACTATGACAATGCTAAACATTGTGGAGTTCTAAGGATTCTTATACTTAAGATAACATCAGCAACTCCACAACCTTTCATAAAAATATTGCTTTCTAGCATATGTTTGGAAGTATTTATGTCATAAGTGTCTCTATTGATGATCAACATGTCATCAACATACAAACAAACAATGTCTTGTGATAAACAATGACCTTGTGATTTGGAGTGTTTTTCATTGTAAATACATTTATCACTTTCTTCATTCTTAAATTCATTTGTCAACATGATTTGATCAAATTTCACATATCATTGTTTCGGTGCTTGTTTTAGTCCATAAAATGATTTAACAATTTGGACACTTTCTTTTCTTTGTCGGGAATCATAAAGTTCTCGGGTTGTTTCATGTAAATTTATTTCTCCGATTTTCCATTTAAGAAAGTTGTTTTTACATCTATTTGATGAATTTGAAAGTCATATAATGTAGCGAGGAAGATCAATCAGCTTTCAAGTGTGATAACTCAAGATTGAATCAATCTCACTATTGATAGCTTCTTTCCCAAAGGATGGGTTCGTAAAAGACATAACTTCTTTAAATATATGAGACTTATTTTCAAAAATAAATATTACAAAATCAAATTTGATGGAAATAGATGTTCTTTGACATTAAGTACATTCTCCTTTGGTTCTTTCCAAGGTCTTTTGGACCCTTCACTAGACTACTCAAGTCTAATTTTACAGACTACATTCTTAGGTTCTATTTTGATCTTTTTGGGGATAGAAACTTGGACTTGAGCTAGACACCCCCCACACTTTGAAATATTTCAAGTTGGGTTTTCTTCCTTTTCATTTCTCATATAAAATTGATTGTGTCCTGAACAAACAAACAAAATTATTGCTTTTTTTTTTATGAATAGACAACTTTTTGTTGTTCCTTTTTGCTGTAAGGATAACTTCTCCACACAAGTTTTGTGGTAAATTCGAACTTATAAGTAATGCATCCATCATTTCCTTCAAAGTTCGATTTATTTTCATTCTGCAATTTCATTAGATTGAGGTGAGTAAGGCGGTAGTTTGATGGATAATTTCACTTTCCAAACATATTTCTGCAAAAGGAAATTTATACTCTCCATCCTTATCACTTCTTATCTTTTTCCCAACTGATTTTCAACTTCAATTTTATATTGCCTAGACGTTTCTATTGCTTCATCTTTACCATTCAGCAAATACACATAACAGTATATAACGAAATTGTCAATAAAAATTATGATATATTTTTTCCCACCACGAGATGGTATTAACTGCATATCACAAATGTCAGTGTGAATCAACTCTAAGGGATTAGAATCCTTTCAACAGATTTATTAGAATGCTTAGCATACTTAGATTCAACACAAACTTGGACATTTTTATTTATTGCACTCAAAGTTAGACAAAACTTCTAAGTTGATTAGTTTTGCTCAAGAATTTGTAATTGACATGTCCCAAGCGTTCATGTCACAAACAGTTTGACTCAAGCAAGTAAGAACAAATAAAATATTGAGTTTGAAAATCCTCGGTGATGTAGTTTTTTCTCACAAATATTTTGTTCCTACTTATTACAATTTTATCTGATACAAAACATTGTTTAGAGTCACCACCTTGTCAAACGTCCTTTTCAGAAGGATCTTTCCATAACTTTCAATTTGATTGTTATAGTATTACTCATGAACATAGTCTCACGAATAAAGGCAATATGACCCAAATGCTTTTTTTACAACACAAACATGACATATGACTATTCACCAATATTCATGTCTATACAAATAGTTGTATTTAAATTGACATATCTTTTCATGAGAAATCACAACATTTTAAGTGACACTTTTTCATAAAAGAACACAATAATTTGAACAAGTATGTGTGAGTGTGTGTGTGTGTGTGTATATATATATATAATTTGGTAGTTTCATACTAGTCATACCATATACTAGTAAAAGAAAAACTCAATAACCACAATATCAAATATACTCCAAGAATTTTGTGGGTCTAACATAATATAAAAATGTCATTTCATATCTTGTGCTCCATATTTAAATTAGACACTAGGTCTAATTTTATCTTTATCATAAGCAAAGAACCCCTCACATTTTATATATGATCTCAAAAATATTTTTTAAGTATTTAAAAAAATTTCTACATATTTTTTTCCATACTATCAAATTGTCATTGACATCATGAAACCTCTCTTGAAAATATTATTCTACAAAAGAATTATAGTGCTTCAATTTCCTTTTGACAATCTTTACACAATGTCAAAGTTCATTCCATACATGCACCTATTGTAGGCACAAAATCACAGACTTTAAGTCACTAGTCTTTTTTGTTTTTTTGCTATCACAATTAGATATACCACTTAGTATTTAGAATACTAACAATGAAGACACAAACTTTGTATAATTTATTTTTATTTAACAATGAAGTTTTATATTCTTCAAATTGTCAACCGAATGAACTTTGAATGTAGATGAAGTTTTTATGACTTCAAATCAGTTTCAAATTCAAATTGTGTAGAGAATCAAAACTACAACATTGACTTATTAGGTGAAGTTTTCATATTCTTCAAACCAATTGCGCAGTCTAATTTATCTAGAGTAGAAAATTACAAAAAAAATTAATCTACAACAATCAGACACAATCAAATTTCACACGGAGTACATTACTATAAAAGTTTTTTAGTCTCCAAACAAAATAAAACATATTCTTAGATTATCACGTAGATATGCATTTCTTTTCAAATATCCTTCCAACTAAAATATTTTGACATAAAATCTTATCAAACAAAAATATGTATATCTCATTCTGCAAACGAAAGAATTTTAAAGGGAATACTATTTGTCAAGGAAAATTCATTCAAAAAATATATATGGTTTGCAAATCTTTTTCCAAAGACATACATGATAAATATTAAACGGGTTAACTTTTAGGAACTATTTACCTCCTTAGATAAATAATAAGAAAGTTACCTAGTGTAATCTTTAATCGAAATACCACCAATTCTTTTGGTACATTCTCACTTCGACTTTGCTAAACATGGTACCAAATTCTAGAGAGAAGTAGTGCATTAATCTTCTACTTCCATAATTTATTTCCCTCAATCAGTAGAATACAAGAAATACCAACAGTATAATAATTTCCTTAAGATTGTTGTTCATTATGCATTCGTAAGATACTTAGAACAAAAACTTTGAAGTACTTGGTAAGAAACAACTAAGTTTAAAGAGTATTTTCAAAAACTAAAAAATTAAAACCAGTAGAGAAAATAGAATCATAAACATATTAGAAACAATATACAAAATATTTTTCTCAAAGAAGAAAATCGAACCCACTGAATACACAAGTGTCCCCTTAAAGAAATTATTCTCCTCAAGTACCCGAGGTTAATGGAATATATTCTTCCAGGATAGAATGATCTTACTCACCGGTGTATCAATACCTATACCCATGGTGTCAGCGAACCACTCAACGGCAGTAAAGTATACTTAGAATACTAGATTTAGTAGTAGAAGAAGAAGTCCACATAATTGGTTGTTTTAAAATGAGAGAAAATCCCTTATTTATAGACAACAAAGGTTTGTGTGAACAAATGCTTATTGTGCCTTATCGGAAAGGTCACAACCCTTTGAAAAGTTACAACCCTTCGAAAATGTCACAACCTTTCATAAAAGTCACAATGCTTCATAAAAATCGCAACTTTTCATTAAAGTTACAATTCTTCATAGAAGTCGTTACTTTTTATTTTTTATTTACACCTTTTAAAAGTCGCGTGAACTAAGTCCTTCAACTATGTGTTACTAACTAGGATTCCACTAAGTTATTGATTATCCATGTGTATCAAAAATTAGTTTTGGATCATTATGATGAATAATGAGAAGTACACACATCCAGGTTTTGAAGGCAATTACGCAGTTGACTTGGTAAAATATATAACAAAATAAAGTTAAGGTAATAGTGGGGATTGATCAAATTTGATGCTGAAAAGTACATTGATTGTTCTTGCAGGTCATATAAATAATCAATAGATATTACTTGTTGGTGGAAGCTTCTATTTTCTGGAAAGTCAGAAAAGGAAATCAAAGAGATTCTTACGGTTTTGTATTTCATAACCTATATTCAGCTACAAATAATTGAAGTGTAGTTTATTTCCATCTGATTAGAAATAATAGCAGCTTGTGCTTGCAGACATTCTGGAATCAGAAACTGGAAAAAAAACCAGGTCTCTTGTTTCCAGTTTTTTTTCTTAAAAAGAGGAAGGGGAGGGGGTCGCCCAAAGCTGTGGAGATAGGGTGTTCGATGGGATTTTCTTGCTAAAGCACCTGGTGTGCTTCAAGCCTGACTTTTTTTTTTCGTTTAGTCTGACTATTTTCCGCTTCTCATTTGCTTTCATACATTTAGAAGAATACTAAATCTTCTGCTGGAAAATGGGGGAATTAGTCCACTGGCTTGCCACATCACTATAAAAGTTTAAATTATTAACTTTTGAAGATATTTGTGATCTCTTAAAATAACGGCAGAAATATTTTTAATTCCAAAATGTAATGGAGGTATAAGTGTCTATTTCACATAGTTCAAAGGCAATTTTAACTATTTTACCATAAATATTTGATAAAGATCAAATGTGCCTACTTTTAACAAATATGAAAACCTAAAACTAATCAAGTAATACTTAAAGGTCTATTTTGAATCTACTATAAAAAGTGAGGGACCGTTTTTGTCAGTTTTCCTTTTTCAATTTTGGCCTTTGTGGGGTTAGGTTGGAAATATTTTATCTTTTCCCTTCTCTTTCTCCTTATTAAAGAACATAAGATTCCTTGGTAGCTTTATTCTAAGAAGGTAAAAAAAAGGACAATTGAAGGCTACAACTTTTTAATTTTAACCTCAAAATAGATAGGATCAATAAAGAAAGTAGAAATACTTTATTGTATTGGTGTATAAATAGAACAAACCAAAATTTTAAAAAAGAAGTGAGGGTGATGTTGTATTTATTTTATTATTACATTATGTGAAACTAAATAAAAATGTCAGTGATTTATCGTTAAGAAATTGATAAAAAAAAAGTCCCTTTTATTATTTAATGCATCAAAAATGTCTCACACACATATATATATTCCTATCTAAACATATTTTTTTTCCTAATGATAATTTTTTTTTAAAATTAGAAAATACTTAAGCTACTTCAATTTGGAAAAAATTTAAAAGTTAAAATATTTTTTATTTTATAAGAATTTTTTATCGTTATTTATATGAAAATTAATGATAGAGTTACTATAATCTTATCTATATGACATATATTATCAGTTAAAAAGATATATTTAATTATTCTATTTTAATTATTAAAATGAGATAATGAAGAAGATTTTTTTTTAATTTCCTACTTGTTTTTTAGTCATAGTAATTTACTAATTTTAAAGAAAAAAAAGGGGTTCTTTAATAGTAATATTTTTATTAAAAAATATGCTCAAAAAGAAAAAAACTTTAATATATTTATTTAAAAGGAGCATTATTGACTTATTAAATAACAATAAAGATATTTTTGAACCAAATAATTAACTATTTTTTTTTGGATAATTTATTTTTTCAGTTTCACTTTGTTTAATAGTATTTTTAATTCTTTTTTTATTATTAATTTTATAAATTAGGATAGGGCAAAACAATTTAAGTAGTGAGTCAACTAAATTATCAAGATTTTAAAAATAAAGTTGTATTTACAGATGAGAGAAGTATCAAAACACTCTTAAACCTGACGCAAATTATTAATTTCATCTTTAAATTATTGATAGCCTTAAAAACACTCATTTACTTGACTAATTGAAGCTAAATACATCCACGCTCTTGCAATATTAGTGAAACACCCCCCTAAATTCTTGTCAAGTTTAGGAGTTTTTTCTACTTATCTCAATTTTTATTAAGAACTCAATGCTCCTACAAGAGTTTGAGACCACTTGCTATGTTATGTGACATATTGGGAGTGTATCGGGGTATATCTAAGTTTAGTTAATCAAATTGAAAGTGTTTTGAAGGCCGTTAATAATTCGAAAATGAAATTAATAATTTACGTCAAGTTTATGGTGTATTTTTATAAATCTCTCTTTACACATTGGAATATTCCTAAATAATACTCCCTCCGTTTAAAAAAGAATGACCTCCTTTTCTTTTTAGTTTGTTTAAAAAAGAATTACCTCTTTCTTTTTTGGTAACATTTTAATTTCAGTTTTTCACGTGACATGTTTAAGACCACAAGATTAAATGACAATTTTGTACATGATTCAAAAGTGTTTTTTATTTTCTTAAACTCTGTGTCAAGTCAAATTAGGTAGAAACAAAGGGAGTAAAAAAGAAAGTAAAAATGTAATCTTTAGGGAATGAAACATCACATCTCAACTAATCGTCTTAAGTTGGACTTTGAATATTAAATATGTGAAGAAAAATAAAACCGAAAAAAGCAAGTCTTCAGTCTTGTAAACCCAAAACGTCTCTCAAAAATTCAAGTTTCAAATAAACACTGCTTCCCACGACACACACACTCTCTCTCTCTCTCTTCCTTCTTCAAAATCTTCCCTCTCATACACCTTAATTCCATTTCTTCTACTAATTTATGTATCCACTGGCTGTTTCATTATTCTGCAAATGTTAAATTTTGCTTCACTTTCAGCCCATTCAATCTGTTGTTTGGTATTTTGAGTGTGAAGAGCTAGGGTTTTTGGAGTTGATTTGTTGATGGATTAAGGAGTTTAAACGGTTGTTTTTTTGCAATGAATAGAAGTTTTAGAGCAGAGGAGTCATTGTCTGGGCCGGGGCAGAGGCAGAGACAGCCTCTAATGGGTAGTATTAGGAGTTCAGATGAGGAACTATCATTGTTTCTAGAAATGCGAAGAAGGGAAAATGACAGAAATAATAATCGATTTCTTCAAAAATCCGACGAATTTGATCCCCTTGGTAAGTTTTTTTTTTTTTTTTTTTTCCTTCCATCTATTGACCTTTCTTTGTTCAAATTGAGAACATAAAGAAAAAAATTCAAGTTGAAGTTGGTTTTTTGAAGGTGCATTTCTACTTCAAGTTTCAAAAATATTTTGAGTTTTTTTGGACATCATATATAGGCATATAAATGTGTCCAACTAGTGAGAAATTTGTGATTTCTGCTTCATAACCTTAAGTTTATATATGTATTTTTTTTTCCAATTATATCTTATTGCAGGATCAAAAAGTGGTAGTTCACCTGCATTTGATATTGCATCAGCTGCACCCATGCGGAGGACTCGTACTGATGAGTTCCTTAATGCTGACAATGATAAAACGGATTACGACTGGTAATTTGTTTCTCCTTCTCCTTTCCAAGTATGTGATTCTCTGAGTTGTTTAATTGTTTCTTTTAGCTGCTTAGGTTGATTTTGGACATCATAAGTTTCTTTATCCAATTTAATCTTTTTCACCATGTAGTTTATAAATTCTTTAGGAAAATATTGATGAGTTGATTTCTCATAAGGTCACCATTTCTTCTTTATTCCAGTTTTCTTCGACAAAGAAAGTGAGTGTTGATCTTTTTAGAATTCTGAAGGACATTGATCTTGGCCTTGCTTAAGGATATATCTCTTTTCTTAGACTCCATAAGGAGAGAATACACCACTTGGGTGGATGGGGAGTCCAGGTTTTATTTTACATGTACGTGGCTTCAAAAGGGATGGGAAATTTACCTTGTTAATTTTTTGGCAATGTCATTTTTCTCTGTGCTTTCACACAGAAAGGTGGAGATAGTAACTATTAGTTGAGTGACCATCTGGGAAATCAACTCAAATATTGATGCACATGTTTGCTCGAATTATCTTACCTACACAAGTTTTCTGAGATAAACAGACTTTTGGGCATCCCAGTGACAGAAAACAGAAATTTAAAAGCTACCGGACACAAACAAGCATGATAAGAAATATGTAATCTAATTTTGTTATATAGGATTAATATACTAACTAATGGAACATTTAGAACTACTCATCATATATGGTATTTCATTGATTATGTTGGTTCCAATGTAACAAACGATAGATTCAGGTCATTCAACTTTGTTAAAGATTATAAACATTGAACATCTAACTTAATTCATAGTGCCAAGAAACATAAAACACCATGATAAAAATCTAGCTGGAAGCTCCTCCTTCTCTCAATTGAGGACTTGGTCGAATAATAGGAGCTTGAAGATTTGGTAGGTCATACCTTTCATTTATCATAAGAGACTTAATAAAATCCTTTTAAAATTGTTGTTATGCACCCCGAGGAGAGGCAGAAAATTATGAGATAGTGCCTTACTTGTGTCTAGTAGACCAATACAGGTCTCCAAGTCTACTGAACTCTTTAAATGTTGAAGTCTAGGTGTTTGACATGTGACACTCAAGCCTCCAAATACAATTTATATGTGCATCTTAAACTTTGATGTCATACTCCAGGTAGTTTTCTTAACACATGCTAGCTGAATTTAATTTCTTGATGTTACAAGGGAGGATAGCTAAGAGTGTTGAGGATGCAAATTTGAAGTGATAAATTATCAGGATGTTGAAAGCAAGTTTTTATTCAAATATCATAAACAGTGAGAAAAACACGTATAGTTTGTAGATGTATTTGTTTTCTGCACAATGTAAGTACAAAAATTAATGGCTGCCATATATCAAAATCTAGCACTCAAATAAATAAAGGGAGTAGGGTGGTGCACCCCCTTTCTGTAAAGTTGAAAAGCAGAACAAAAAAGGGCTTCTTTGCACCTCTGATGTTGAATTATTTTGTTGATTCATGAATCAGATTTCCCTGACATTCTTTTAAAATCCTATCTGCACTCTGTATGCTTTATTATGAGATGTTCTTTTCCTGTTTCAGGCTTCTAACACCTCCAGGCACTCCTCTTTTTCCTTCTCTAGAGATGGAATCACGCAAAACTATGATGAGTCAGCTGGGAACTTCTAGAGCTCACCCCACTGCATTGACATCTAGAGTAAGAATATGTATAGTCTACTGTTACATTATTTCTTTGCTGAAATGCATTATGTGTAATTGGAAATTAGAATATTTTCACTTTTGTTATGTTTAACACGGGAAATGTTGACCATCTCTGTAATCTGATTTTTTTTTTTTACTTTGATAACCGAGAAATCCCTGTGACCCGCCCTTTGGACCAATATCCAGCCACTAGAGGGATGTGGAGATTTCACGGAACCTAAAAGGAAATTTCTATAATTAAACAGGAAGACCCTGACAGGTTCTTTAGTTCAGAATGCGTGCACATGGTGGCTCCATTGTATAGTCAAATGCTATTCGCAGAAGCCCTCTGCTGAATTTGAGGGTTATTTTAGTTTTTGAATGTAGCTGTATGATGTACATCTGCCCCCAGGCTTAGTTCAGGTGACAAATGCCGAGGAACTTGTGACCTAGGTCTAGGTTCGAGCTCTACTCCATGTGAACTAAGCCTCACATTTAATTGGAGAGTAGTAGAGGTGTGGGCCCATTATCCCGAACTTCAAATGCTGCAGTTGGTCCTAATGGTTGACTGTAGATGCATACAGTCATCAGAAAGAAAAAGTATGCCATACATTTCTTTTGTGATGCTTCTTGTGGGATATTACGAGTACCCAATCTCTTAGATATCAACCATTTGGAAAACTTAAACTCCTACGAATATTTTAGGGCTATGGTTTCTTTATCCTAGTAAGGATGCATTAACTAGCACATGCTCTTATGATGGGGTGTCTGTGATCAGTGTGAATTGGTTTTTTCTTAAAGATTCTCCTGAGTAATTATAATAATCAGATTTGTTGATATTCCTAGTATTACTAAATGTTATCACACATTTAATCATTACCCAATTTGATGGAATTGTTTAATCTTGTAGAGAATCTTCTACAATTATGCATATTAGGTGTTTTTCTTGGTTTTATGCAGTCATTTATAACTTGATTGTTCTTGGACAATAATAGGTGGAAACAATGAGGAAAAAACACCAATAGACAAAGTTTTGTAAGATTAACAACATGTCACAATTTAGAAGTTCATATGACGAAAAACACCAACTTGTAACTTGCTTTTATATGTAACTTGCTTGTAACTTGCTTTTATTTGAAACCCATAATTTACATTGACCTAAGTAAAAGAAAGATTAAGAAAGGTAAGTTCCATCGAGCGGTTGTTAAACCAATTATGTTGTATGGGTTGAAGTGTTGGTCAGACAAGAACTCACACCCTCAGAAGATGAAGGTAACATAAATGAGGATGCTTAAATGGATGTGTGAGCACATTAGAAGAGACAAGATTAGAAATGAAGATATATGAGGCCAGGTGGGAGTAGCCTCAAAAGATGAAGGTAACATAAATGAGGATGCTTAAATGACTGTGTGGGCACATTAGAAGAGACAAGATTAGAAACGAAGATATATGATGCCAAGTGGGAGTAGCCTCAATGGTGGACAAGATGCGGGAAACAAGGCCAAGATGGTTCAAGCATTCGAAGAGGAGGAAACACAAATGCCCTAGTGAAGAGGTGCGAGAGGTTGGCAATGATAGGTTTGAGGAAAGGTAGAGGTAGATCAAGGAAGAATTGGGGAGATGTGATTAGACAAGATATGAAACATCTTCAACTCAATACGGACATGACTTTAAATAGGAGAGCATAGAGGTCGAGTATCAGGGTAGACGATTAGTAGGTAGTTGAACATTTTCTCTTTTCCTCGTGGTAGAGCAGGATTCTAATCTAGAGTATCTATTTGTTTTCTTACCAGTATTATCTCACCGTCTCAATTTGACACAAAGTTTAAGAATGTTAGAGTGGGTAAAAGTTCCACATTGGTTGGACAATGGACTGGTGGTCTCCTTATATGGACTTGGGCAGTCCTCCCTTCTTGAGCTAGCTTTTGGGGTTGAGATAGGCCCAGGCGCCATAAAACAAAGAAAAAAAGAAAGACTTTTGAAACTTGTGGTTTAAAACAAATCTTAGATATTTGTGTGGCGGTAAATTAATTCATTAGGGGTAAAAGGGAAATTTTAAAGTTGTTATATCTGATTATAGAAAAGTGACATTATTTTGAGGACACACTGAAAAGTAAAGTGTCACATAAATTGGGACAAAGGGAGTATTATTTTGCTAGCATTACCTTGTTCTTCTGTTTTATTTCTATTGTTGTATCTTTTACTTGGGATATCTCTAATATTTTTACTGTCAATATTTTTCTTTTTTCAATGTTCTCATAATAGCATTTTACTCTTGCATTTCTTTCAAACCATGTTCTGAAAATCTATTTTCTTGAGCTGGAGGTCTTTCGAACCTCTCTACCCATCAGAAATAAGGGTAAGGTCTGCGTACACCCCACCCTTCCCAAATCCCACTCGTGGGTCTATATCGGGTATGTTGTTGTTTGTAAGTACACTAAAGAAAGATTAGAGAAAGCATAGTTAAATATGTCTAGACACCAATTTACTTTAAGACAATGCAGAACCTTGCCTATTACTGTGAGTAGATAAATATGTGAAGTGCAAATAGTGAAGCTTGCTGCCTGGCAGTCTTAACCTGAAGTCTGTATCAGAGTTTTGAGTTATTTTCTTGGGAACCATGGGTTTTTATCTGTAATTTGCTATCTTTGATGCAGTTAACAAATTCTCTCCCAGAGGCCACCTCAAGAAGCAACTTAGCATCAAGACAGCCAGCTTCCTCTCCTGGATTAAACACTTCAAGTTCTAGTCTTCGAAGACCATCTTCTTCAGGTGGATCAAGACCTTCAACTCCTACTGGTAGACCGACATTGAGCTCATCTAGATCCACTTCGACCTCAGCATCTAGATCCACATCTGCTACAGCAACCAAAGCAATGACATCCACTGCAACCTCTAGATCAATGTCAACCGCGACAGCATCTAGAGCATCAAGGTCTGCCACACCTACTTCTCGGGCCACCATGCCTTCTTCAAAACCCACTGTTCCTCCAAGATCTTCAACACCTACTGCAAGGTCCAGTGCACGGTCCTCAACACCAACAAGCAGGGCCTCAGTTACTGGATCAAAGTCCACATCAAGGGCAGCAACTCCAACTCGTCGAGCAACTTCAGTGTCAGGTACAACAAATACAACTGTTCCTCCAGTTAAACCTGTGTCTTCCCCTTCGGGTACCAGGTCAGCTACAACGGCATCACGAAACCCTGCAGCCTCACGTGCTAGTTCTCCAACTGTAAAACCCAGACCATGGAAGCCTTCAGATATACCAGGGTTCTCCCTTGATGCTCCACCCAATTTAAGGACATCACTACCTGATAGGCCAATTTCAGCTACAAGGGGCAGACCTGGAGCAGCTAGTGTCAGGTCTTCATCTGTTGAGCCAGCTTCAAATGGAAGGGTTAGACGACAGTCATGCTCTCCAGCAAGAGGACGTCCTCCTAATGGTGTTATGCATAGCAGTGGAAGCTCTGTCCCTGTCCCATCCATGAGCCGACTTCATGCTAAAGCCAAGGACAATGTAAGCCCTGGTATGGTTGGGACCAAAATGGTTGAAAGGGTAATAAATATGCGGAAGCTGGTTCCTCCGAAACAAGATGACAAACATTCTCCACACAGTAACTTATCTGCAAAGTCTTCATCACCTGATAGCTCAGGTTTTGGAAGATCATTATCAAAGAAATCCTTGGATATGGCTATTAGACATATGGTATATACATTCTTTTCACATTCCTATGCTAATAGAATATTGTGTTGTACGACAGACTGAAGACATAAGTATATTTTCAAAAACTGATTAGAGTAGCAATATTTGTGTGTTTTTTATAGCTCTAAGTCTTAGATGATCTGTCTTGTTGGCCTTCTTGTTCTCTTATCGTTTTTGGATTTGCTTAACTTTGAGACATTGCTCTTGGCCAGGATATAAGGCAGAGAGTCCCGGGTAATCTGCGTCCCTTGATGACTAATATTCCAGCATCCTCTATGTACAGTGTGAGATCAGGGCCGCCTACTAGAGGCAGGACAAGCAGGTCAATTAGCGTGCCTGACTCCCCACTTGCCACTAGCAGTAATGCTAGTTCTGAGGTGAGTGTAAGCAACAACGTTGTGTGGGTTGATGGAAGTGAAATTGATGAAGACATTAGCAGTGATAAAGGTGCTCGATCACCTGCCAGTGTGCGTGGGAGGTGATGATTGGCATTCATGCTGCATGATGCTTTCTATGTTTTGGATCGGTGCCAGTTTGAGAGTTCTGACACCTGAATATGATTGTTTCCCTGGAAGAACTGACTGATTTGATTCACCTGACTATGTAAAGATTGATGCACTGTCTAGCTGTATTTTGAATCATTGTATTATTAGTCCTGATAATGCCAATGCCTCGTTTTTGTTCATGAGAAATGTGACATATATGAGATTAGAATGTCTAAACATCTTGTGATGTGAAATGTGACATATATGACATTTTACTTTCTTAGAACATTTAATTTAACTTTCTAACAGATAATTCAAATGTCGAAATGTCGATCTGTTGTTCCTTCGTCGTGTTAGACAGTGAGATGCAATGGAATTATATCAAGAAAAATAAAAGCCATGAATTTTTGTTTTGACATGGATGCTGAACAAAGATGGTAGATCTCAACCGCGATGTCTAAAGCTCAAATACATTAGAAATAACTTATACCCTTAGCAAATCAAATAGTGCTTTGATGAATTATCAACTAGTGTAGTTCCAATAGAACAATACAGCCATTCATGTTAAGAAAATTCAATCTTTTTATGCTCTTTATTGTTGATGGTTTTTTCTCATATATTAATAATAAATATATGGGAAAAAAGAAGAAAACATTTAATTTAAAGTATCTTGAAATTCCGAAGTTGTTCTAGAAGGGAAAATGGTCAAAGAGTTCACATTGAAGACTTGTCGACCATTTGATTTATCATTTGCTCAAGTCGTCGATTGTACTTGCCTAATAATTAGCCCTA
This sequence comes from Solanum chiquidenum, assembly GCA_029582725.1. NCBI lineage: Eukaryota > Viridiplantae > Streptophyta > Magnoliopsida > Solanales > Solanaceae > Solanum > Solanum chiquidenum. Next base: position 15,757 of record JAJOOS010009630.1, on the reverse strand, counting down.
CAAAGACAAAACACCATAAGACGAATCTATATATCTATATAAAGTTAAATATAGAAAAAGTGATGTGGCACCTCTCAGTAGCTTTCATTGGCATTTATCTATTTTCTTCTTTTTAAAAAAACACTTTTTCTTATTTTTCTTATTTATAATGTATTCTATATATATATAAAAAGAACTCAACAATCACTCATGCATTTAATTCTCTTAATTTTGTTTAGAATTCAGTTTTATTCTCTTAAGTAGTTAACTAAATCGTGCTTGGCGCGGTCCTGTTTTTTCTATATTAAATTGATATAAAAATTAAGAAATTGCAAATCTAACAGAAAAAAAACAATAAAAGAAATAAGAAAAAAATATATAATTAAATTAGTTTCGAGAAAAAATAAAAAAGAAGAGAATTATATTTTTTCCTTGAAACAATACAAAGACATATTTTTATGCACTAATTTTATATACGTTGCTATCTCATTTTTTTGGATGTTTTAAATTATTTATGTTATTTTACCAATAATTTCCTCTATATAATATTATTTACATTTTTAAATTTAGAGTTAGTGTAATTTCTCTTACTTATAGCTTAACTTTTTCACAATTATTACTTTAAAATATGAGCATATAATAGCTTAAACTTTTTTATATATCCACACAAAACTTTCATATGAAAAGTATAGAAAGTATAATTCTAAATTCAAGAAAGAGAGTAGAAGTTATATTCAATTCACACATTTACTAATCAATTAATATTTCGTAGAAAAAGTTACATTAAAAATTAAAAATAATGAATACACAAGAGAGCTCAAATACCAATTTTAATTTGTACAGAAATTTAATAAATTATGTAATTTAAACACTACAGAAATATGAAGAAGTTAAAAACGAATATCAATGATTTCATAAATCAATGTGTGGATGAGTTTTGATTTTCAATAAAGAATATGAAAAATTTGGACAATAAATAATAATATTGTGACTTTTATTCTTATAAATTAATAAAATAAATAAGAAAATAAGGAAAAAAAATTAAAAATAATTATTTTTTTGCTGGTGCAACATTTTTTGTGTTGTCAACTTTAATCATGGATTCATCATGAAATGTAATAAATATAAATGAATGTTGAGATTTTTTTTGGAGAGTTACACCTTTCAATTTTTTAAATTAATTTAGTGAGCAATTATCTTATTCTTTAATTGACTAATTATATAAATAGTTTTTAGATTTTTGAAAACTAGATTAAAAAAAAAGAAAAATCTCATAATTAATTAGGAGAGTGAAAGGGGTGATTTTATTTTCATTAAGCTATTTTATATGATATTTCATTAGCCTACTCTATTTTAATAAATTTTCATTCTTCAAGGAGAAAATAAAATATTTGAGTGATAAATAATTAACCTTTAAATTTACAATAAATAACAGGAATAAGTAGAGTAGTAAAGTTTGAGATATTTAAATTCTTACAATAAATAATAGAATAATGAAGGGAATGGTAATTGTCAACTTTTTTAATAGTAATAATAAATAGAAATATATTGAAAATTACAACAACAATAATAATAAAAAAAGATAAATATTTCACAAGTTGATTCTGCATTGATGTCCAAAGAAATATGAAATCGTGAATGTGTTGTCCTACCATTTGGTAATAACAAAGCCGCTATTCCGGAAGTAGCAACTGGAAGAACTATTTTTGATTCTGATCTCAACTTGGAAATTATTGTATTCCATAAAAATGTCTTTCCGGTACCACCATGTCCATTTATAAAAAAAATAGGCGGCTTTTTTCATTTACAACTGATGCTATTATTGCTTCATTTGCTATCTTTTGGCAATCATTTAAGAGAGCGAATGATTTATCATGTACTTCCTTTAAGCAACCTTTGTCATATCCTAGTTCCTCATTGATTAGGCGATTCTCTGTGTCATTCATCAAAGTAAAATATGGAAGTGGGATTCCATGTATGTCTTTCAAACTATTTTCCATCTTCAGAAGTATGGTTTCTATCTCAAATAACGTATATGATTCAAGTTGTTTTTCAGCTAAATCTTGCAATTGAAATCTCTTTCGTTGTAATGATGTTATATCTTCTGATAAAATTTCATAGTTGCTCCTCCAAAGTTTGGATGAATCAGACACTTGACAGTGAATTAGTATCGTCACAAACAAATTTCTCATCTCATTTCCTGATGCCCAACATGCAGCTTCAACCAAGCAGTCATTCCATTCTTTATCATCCTCCAATAATCCCAATGCGTAGCAAGCCTCCTTATAAATATCATACCGGACTCCATTAATTGTTCTTATGCTTTCAAAGGAAGTGTTTCCTTTCACAAAATTAAGTAGCATTCTCATGTAAAATCATTCTCCACTTGTAGGATGTGCGCAATAAATTCTACCAACTGACTTCTCTTTTTTTCTTCTAGTCCATCTTTTACATGTTGCATCCCAGACTCAACGCATAGGGAAATCTGAATATGTTAGGTCTCGCACATCCTCATAATCTTTGTTTGTCTCAAACCATTCCGTGAATTTTGTTTTTACTATATCAGGTCTGTTTAGTATGCTTTCAAGATACCTTTCTTCTTGGAATACTATGGTATTTTCTCCCTGTAAATGGAATGGCAAACGCTCAACTGCTGGCTCTCTTATGATGTATGTCAAATTTAAAGATTCTCCAGCAAGCTTCTGTAGCTTATATGTATCTACAATCTAGATATCTTTTGATCTCATCACGTTCTGTGGCAGTATCTGAACATTCTTGAAAGTTGGAGTAATGTCCCCAACCTTGATAATGGGTAAATTACTACCATTGACAATATGTATTTGTGATGGACCTTGATACTTACAAACATTTTTTAGGATGCTCGTTGAGTTGGTCATATGATTAGAAGTACTTGAATCAACAATCCAAAAATTAGATGTAACATTATTACCTTGTAATCCCAATATTGAAAAGCTGACATGATCATTTGTTGTACCATTTCAGGAGTAAGAACTTTTCCTGAAGATGAGTTATCAATAGTGGAACCATTTATTCCAGTGTGAAAAATATTGACCCTACAATTTTGAGGGCGCGTGGGACACTCTTTGATAATGTGTCCTTGTTGTTTACAATAATTACGGAACTTCTTGTTACAATTGCTAGCAATATGACCATATTCCTTGCAACTGTCATTGAGTTCTAGTCATATCCCTGCCATTTCCTTTACATTGAGCAACAAATGCAACTAGGGGTGGGCGTTCGGTCGGTTCGGTTCGGTTTGGCAAAAATGTGAAACCAAACCAAATTGAAATAAATTCGGTTCAGTTCGGTTATCACAATTTCGGTTCGGTTTATTTTGGTTCGGTTTCGATTTAACCAAATTTAATAAATAGTGGTACATTTTCAAAATTCAATCAATTTTGTTCACTTTTTTTACGTCTCACTTTTTTTTTCCAGATACAAGGAACCAAAAACAAACAAAGAGCATTATTATAGTTATAACTTATAACACCAAACAAGCTAAGCTAACTTCCAATATGTGGAAAATCGAGTCTGCCAACCAAACTTGGCTAACTCCTTCACGATTGCGCCCATTCACAGTAGTAGACAACTTAGAATCAGAAATATTCATCCTTTCACTATATGCACATATTCATTACAAATACAAAGCCCTTTCTTTCCTTTTCTTAAGTGCAGTTGGAGGATCATTTTTCATGTACAATACAAGACATTGACAGAAAAATACTCATAGTAGACACCGAAAAGAACGTCGTTCCCATTCAAGAATAAATTAGGTAGACCAATACAAATACAACTTTGAAGGAGAGCAGTGGTCACTGGTCATTAGGGGAATAAAAACATTCATGTGATAAAAAGAGTTACAAACTAAATTTGCAGCAGGCAGCATTGCAATTTGCAGCAACCAGCTTGCCTGGCAGTATTGCAAATTAAATTTGCAGCAAGCACTCAGCGAGGACTGAGCGGCGGGTTGAGATCACTCAGCGAGGAATGAGCAGCGGGCAGCGGGCAGCGGCTGGCCTGAACTTAAAGAGATGTCGGACGACGAGCTGAGAGATGAGAGTTGAGAGACGACTGACGAGAGTTGAGAGATAGGAGTTAGGGTCTTGGGGATTTCACTCTTTCAGTTTAGGGATTTCAAGTCTGATTGGAATTTGGGCCACATTTGTGGGCTAGAGGTAATGGGCTGGCTGGAGCATGGGCTGAAGACTAAAGTAATTTAATTAAGGGTGTAAAGAATATATATATATAATATTTCGATTTTTCGGTTAACCGATTTTCTTTAGCTAAAAACCGAAAACCGAACCGAAAAACCAAAATATTGAAATTTGAAACCGAAACCGAACTGAAAAACCGAAAAATCGAAACCAAAATTTTAAAAAAATTGGTTCGGTCGGTTTTTTCGGTTTTAACCATATTATGCCCAGGCTTAAATGCAACAATGACGTTATTTTCTTTCTTGAAAGCGTTTTGTGTGACAAGACGTTACTCTACACGAAGTAATTCCCTAAATCAAACATCCAAAAAGGGAGACGAGTCACGATTCATCAAGTTAGAGCGAACACTCTCAAAGTCGGAGCATAATTTCATCAAAATTGGTCTCGCTTGCTTTGTTCATGAACTACCTGAATCACAGATAGAGATTCAGTAGGTATTTTGGCATAGACAATATCTGTAAATTCAGCCCATAAGTTCTGAAATCCAGAAAAATAATCCTAAACAGAAAGATCTCTTTGAGAGTAATTAGCAATTTCGTATTCTAACTGAAAGCATATTGCACAATTATCTTGGTTGTAAACCTTTTGTAAGTTATCTCACATGGCCTTAGCTGTCTTGTACGACCTGAGATTAAGAACAATTAGAGGGCCAATCGACCTTAAAATCTATATCATCACCCGAGCATCTTTAATTTTCCATTCACCTGGCTTTGTCGGATCAGTACGAGCAAAATTTCTTCCATCTATATGGCCCCATAGTTCTTTGCCGGTGACAAATAACTAAAATTGAAACTCCCAAGAATAATATTTTTTTCCAGTGAAACAAACACTAAAGGATCAAAGTGATGTGAATTCATGCTTTTGAATAGCTATGAAAACTACAAAGACTCAAGAAAGCAACTAGAATGACCAAGAACAAAAGTCCTTGGTGGTAGGACTAGTTGTCGACGAACAATCAACCAAAAACCAAGATTTTCTAATTCTTTTAGAAGAAACCACATATGACTATGAAACAAGACAACCAAGAGAAGGCTCTAATACCGTGTTAATTTTCTGCTGATACCTCTCAAAGTGAGAGAGTCTTTCCATTATATAGAGAGTATAAAGATTACACATATCCAAAGATCTGTCATCTCTATCCCTAAAGATCAGCTATTCTATCTCTACAAATCTGCTTTGTTTTTCCTCCAAATCACATCTTCTATCACAATATTTATTTCTCTGATTCTACAACAAATCTATATGGTAATACTAATTTATAACACTATATAATTACATTAATAAATACAATAATTTAGATGTCTATCATGCCAACAACCCAGCGGCGGAGCCAGAATTTTCGTCAAGGGTGTTCATACTTTAGGACCAGTAAAAAAATAAACCTTGCTGGTCAGATAAAGATTGGTTGTAAAATAGTCATACATGAATTATTAATTTCTACATAGTGCTCCAAGTTGTTCATACTCCTTACCTGTTCAAAATCAAATTAACCAACTATCCAAAATGAAAATTCTTAAAATGAAAACTTACAAAATATCAATGGATAAACTAAAGAAGATGAAGTAGGAAAAATATATTGACAAATAGTTTCATACACACCAAAATATGTAAAGTGGTAACTACAATTGCACTCGACGACACTTTATCTCTTGAAATGTTTTCATAATACACTCATTAGAAAAATCTTTAAATACTTTTTTCTCTACATAAGGCACTATGCAACCATCTAAGAATTTATCATCCATTCGATTTTGCAAGTCATTCTTGATAATCTTCATTGTCGAAAAATCTCTTTGAACTATAGCAGTGACAATAGGTAGAAGCAAAGCAAACTTCACTCAAAGAAAGAGAGAATAGCTTAAATGCTTCTTTGTATCAACCAACTTTCTTGAAAGTTCCCCAAGTCCACCCAAATTGGGGAACCTTTCATGAATATCACAAACATCAATAATGTAATTAACAAGTTGATTCTCAAGAGCTCTCATGTTGGACCTATCAAAATCATCAGGATATAATTAAGCCATTCTCATTATCTTCTTTATGGCAAAACTAGAAAATGAATCAATTGGATTCAACCAAGATACTCCATTAAGAAAATCACTTGTCACCTCATTGAAGCGGTCATTAAGTTCTTGTATCTGCCAATAAATGATTTTATAAAACACATCCACACGATAATGGTGCAAAGTAGTACAAATAACTACTTTACGTTATGATCTCCCAACATTAGCATATGGATCATTAAAATTGGGTAATGAAATGCCATGCTTGATACAAAATGCTTCTACTTTTTTTAAAGTGAATCCCATCCAATATTTTTTTAAGAGAGGATCTCATTCATTATCTTTTAAACAAGAATCATGGTATTTGCAATATCTTGCTCCTTTTTCTATAATGAAACATTAAAATTATTTGTGATTCCTAAAACATTAGTCATTAAATTCAACAAAAAAAATAGTCTCAAACGTTTGACAACTTATGAGAAATCCCGATGCGCTTGCTCTTTCTTCCAAAGTACTTGTATTTACAACAAGAGTATCAAGTACATCAACAATAGAGTCAAAGCTACTAATAAAATTTCCAAATGACTTGTAGTGAGATCCCCAACGAGTATCACCAGCTTTAACAAGACCAAGTTCTTGATTCAACCCTCTACCCGTTTCTAGTTCACCCATATCCACTGCCATTCAGAGATACATTTTTTGAGATTCTAAAAAATTATCCACGTGTTTAAAAGAAACTTGATGCCTATCGTGACCAACGACACAAACTACGGTTTGAGTGTCTATGATCGTCGATAATATAGTAACCCAACCAAGGGTTGGGGTCGTGTCCTAAGGGAGCAGTTTTGAGAATTAATAGAAAAATAAAATCTAGTTCTACCTAGTCATAGCTAAAGACATTAACGATTAAAAACATTATAAATTAAAGGGGGGACACAAAAGTGTCAAATATCAATTTGGGGTTTTGTCACAAGTATAGATAAAACAACAAAAATAACAAGAAATCAAGTATGGGGAAGAGTTCTTGGGGTGTGACCGCAATACAAGTTAAGATAAATAGTTGGGTACATGCTTTCGATAGGAAATTTGCAAGATAATAGTGACTAGGCTAAGCTTTAGATGGAAATAAGTTCCCTCTCGGGCAACTTATCCCGTTTCAAATGCGTTCCTCTCGGATACCCATTTGCCGCATGAAGACCAACTTATGCTCTCTCGAGCGTAGTGTTAGGATATGGGACTAGGGCTCACCCTCTCGGGCTGAACTTCATGTCGACCCACTCCTTAGGCCATCAGTCTAGTGGTCTTGGTTTCGCGACCTCCCTCTCGGGTTGAACTTCATGTCGACCCACTCCTTAGGCCATCAGTCTAGTGGTCTTGGTTTCGCGACCTCCCTCTCGGGCAAGCCGAAAACTCATGGGTGGCTTTGTATTTGCAACTACAAACCCATTAAATTAAACCACAACCACTAGGTGAAGTCACCATTAAAATACATCTAACCTATCAGTAAGCAAGACCCAATAATAATATCAACACATATTTACTAAATCACACCCCAAGAATGGGGGTTTTTAGCCACTCATCAAGAAATAACAAAATACACCTAAAATGATAGTGAAATCAAATGGGTAAAATAAATTAAACCTTGATTCAAGCAAAGAAAGAAGAATAGAGAAGACCCACTTCCAACTTGGGGAAGATGAACTCCTTTCTTCAAGTCTCCCAAAACCCTCTCCAAACTTGAGAGTAAAAAGTACTAAAAATTATATTGTTCTATTACTAAAGTCTGATACTATGCAAACTGATACTCTAAAAATTCATACTAAGCTATATCTCTCAACGAGTATTTATAGTTTTCAAAAATCTGTGCTGCGGCAGATCACTCGGCGACATTAGTCGGAATCGCCGATATACTCGGTGATTCGCCCTTTGGTGTAGTTCGTCGCCGTCTTGCACCATCCTTCGGCATCATCGTGCTCTAGGTCATTGGGTGACATAGTACTGCTTCGTGGAACTTCTCGGCGATGCGCCGACCGCTCTCTTTTTTCGCTGGCTTGATCATTTCCTTCAGGTCTCAGCACACTGGAACAAAAGGCGAAGTGAGACCCTTCAGCGATTCACCAAGTTCACTTGGCAATCCTCATGCCTTTATTTTCTCGTTCTTTTCTGCCTTTTCTTTCCATTTTGCGAAGTAGTGTCCATGCATTCCTTCAAACTTCAAATACCTGAAACTTAAAGGTTTTTATCAGATATTAAGATAAAATAAGCATTTGCGGACACAATTTCTATTAAAATAAAGCCCTAAATGAGTCAAATTTGTGGACTCATCAACACCCCCAACTTAAACTTTTGCTTGTCCTCAAGCAAACTCAAGTTCAGTCGTTCAAAAAAGGATCTCTAAAGTAATGCTACACAAGACTCAATCATGAACATACACAACAAGACTCAGACTACTTATGCAAAGATTAATTGTGTACCCAAAGATTCAAGTTGTGACACAGCAATATCAAATATTCTCATGCTCGCATTGCTGGCTACTAATGCAAGTTCAAGCTCAACAGAAGTATCTAAATACCTTCACACAAAAGATGATTCCATATTCACACACAAAAGCTAATCAATTTGAAACCAGGAATCAGATGCAACGCTCACACTCAAAAATAGGAACACAATGCATGTTTCACCCATAGGTTTGCCCTTATTTTCCAATCGATTTTTGGTTCGGCTTACTCAAGATCAAAAAGGTTTTTTCAAGGCTTGTAATGGGGCTGAGTGTAAATGTATGGTCATTTAGGCTCAGTGACTCTTCATCCTCATGAGATGTGGTGTTCTCAAAACGTCTTTTTTCCTTCCGTTATCATTTTTTCTTCTAGTGCTTCTAAGTCATCCTTTCATTCACTCTCCGTGTATTGCTTGGAAACTTAATTCCTTTTGCACTTTTATTCCAAATATATATATATATATATATATATTTGCGGAGGATTTCCATTTTGTTTTGCAATACCATGGGTTAGAGATACTTTTTCTTGCACTTCTTGACTTCTCCTTTTCCTTTTCACCCCACCCCCAACTTAGGATTTTGGCCTTAGGTGGATATTCACTAAATCACAACTCAAGAGGATTATATGTAGTGTGTTAAGTAAGGTCTAGGGTTCATTAAGGTTCTTACAGAGAAAGGTAAGGCTCAAGGGGTGTTCTAAAGAGTTTCACATGCTCACGGGTAGGCCACAAAAGAGGTATATGTCAAATTTGGCTAACACTCTTTAAAATTGCCAAAGATCATATCAAGAGGACACCTTTATAAAACAATCAAACTAATAGGGCAAATTCTGGGTTTATTCATGCATGGTTCAAAGTAAGCTAATCACACAAGGCACCAACACGTAAGTCAAACAAGACTACACACCTTTGCTAGTGTGCAACGGTCATTACAAGGGAATCAATTCAATAAATGGTAATCACAACAAGATGCAAAGAGTTCACATATTGTCTATGCAACTTCATTTGGTCTCGTCGTAGCCGCACATTCATGTTCGTTCGATTGAGAGCACTATTCAAGTCATCAGTATTGATCAAAACCAAGACTTAAATTTTGCAAAAGAACAGCCACTGTCAACACAAACGGTGGCGAAATTGTTTGAAAAATAAATTCTTTTCGAAAGGGTCAAAATTTGCATCAATTAAAATAAAAAAGAGGAGCCATAAGCTCAAACATCCATGAAAAGCAATATATAACACAATTAGAAATAAACAAGGCTAAATATACATAAAACACAAAACTGTCACCATAGAAGGTATGGGCCTTACCCCACCACAAATAAATGTGTTTGTCCTCAAATGCAGATAATCAGTATCTAATAGTTAAAGAACAGAGAAAGAGGTAACAAGGGGATCCTGTCTACACACTTGCTCCATTTGTCGGGGCATTGTTGTCGATAAAATAATTACGATTATTAAGGGATTGACCTTTTGTGCTTGTTGAAATACTACTAAAACTCTAGGTGGCAATGCAATCCAAATCCGCGCACAAACCAATGAATCAAAATACTCCAGAACTGCAAGAAATATAAAACCGTAGTGCAGGTGTGGGTGTTGAACAGATAAAAAGTGAGGGAAAGTGAATGAAGTTGGAAATTCTAAACTTTTGGATTGTAAAAAGTGTTCACTCAGTGGCGTTAGTCAAACTCGCCAACTCACTCGGCGGAACGCCGACTGTTTGGTTCTCCGTCGAAGTTTACAGAACCTCTGGTTTACGAGGTCTCAAACGGTGGTTTCCATCGTGATCGCCAACATGATCATCGATTCACCAATGAGTTCTTAAATTCACCGAGTTTTACAGAGTCTAATGTTGACGATGTCTATAGTCGAATGGCGGATAAGGTTGAATTCACTGATGCTTTTGGTGACTCACCGACTGGATTCATCACTTGCCTATCTGCACTCTTTGTTCACTCTTCATACTTCCATCTGCAAAATCAGCCCACCATTATTTTATCAAAGCGAAAGAAAGTAATTCATGGTTTTGGGTTGCCTCCCAAACAACACCTTAGTTAACGTCGTGGCACGACGGAACATCACCTTTAGGCGTCTTCTAAATACACCATTTCAACCAAAGAAATCTCTTGACAATCCCCAAATTATAATTTTAGACGTTGACCGTTCACTTTAAATGGAGGTCCTTACTGATCTTCAATTTTTATGGCACCATTGGTGAACGCTCGTGTTACTCTAAAAGGTCCAGACCATTTGGATTTGAGCTTTTCGGGAAAGTGTCTAAGTCGAGAGTTGTATAACAAAACCCAATCTCCTACCTTGAAGTCCCGCTTTTGTATTCGCACATCATGCCATTTCTTCATTTTCTCTTTGTAGATGGCTGGACTTTCTTATGATCTGAGTCTAAATTCATCCAGTTCTTTCAACTGCTCTACCCTCTCCCTTGAACTTTTTGACTAGTCCAAATTTAAGGCATTTAATGCCCACAATGCTTTGTGTTCTAGCTCGACGGGCAAATGACAAGTCTTGCCATAAACCAACTAATAAGGAGACATACCAATAGGTGTCTTATAAGCAGTCCGGTATGCCCATAGTGCATCATCAAGTTTTCTAGACCGATCAGTTCTGTTGGCATATACTGTCTTTGCCAGGATGCTTTTGATTTCCCGATTCGACACTTCAACTTGGCCACTTGTTTGGGGATGGTATGGGGTTTCTACCTTGTGCTTCACCCCTTATTTACTCAATGCCATTGAAAACCACTTATTGCAAAAGTGAGACCCCCCATCGCTAATGATTTCCCTAGGAGTGCCAAACCTTGCGAAAATGTAGCGTTTCAAAAATTGGACAACACTTTTTCCTTCGTTGTTTGGAAGTGTGATGGCCTCTACCCATTTGGAGACATAATCTACAACCACTAAGATATATTTATTTCCAAATGAGCTCACAAATGGACCCATGAAATCGATCCCCCATACATCGAATAGCTCGACTTCCAAAATAGGAGTGAGAGGTAACTCGTGCCTTCTAGACACTCCGCCTTACTGCTGACATTGCGAGCATTTCTTTGCAAATCCATGTGCTTCTTTGTATAGGGACGGCCAATAATAACCACTTTGGAGGACTTTAGCGGCAGTGGGAATACCGCTATGGTGACCTCCTACTGGAGATGCATGGCAAGCAAGTAGATTTTCTACTGCTTCCTCTTCTAGAATACATCTCCTAATAACATGGTCAACACATTCTCGAAATAAGTAAGGTTCATCCCAAAAGTACTTTTTAACATCAAACATGAATCTCTTTTGTTGGTAAAAGCTCAGCTCATCGGGTATCAATCCACTAACAATGTAGTTTTCAAAGTCTGCATACCATGGTACGGATTTGAGAGATATAGCAAACACCTGTTCATTGGGGAAGGAATCGTCTATGTCGACCTCACGCTCGGCATCCTCTCTACCTTCCAACCTCGATAAGTGGTCGGCCACTTAATTTTTGCATCCCTTTCGATCTCTTACCTCAAAATCGAACTCATGTAGTAATAGCACCCACCTTGTCAAGCTTAGTTTTGCATCTTTCTTCGCCATCAAGTAGCGGAGTGCAGCATGATCAGTGTGTACTATTACTTTGGTTCCTAGCAAGTATGCCCAGAACTTTTCAAATGCATAGACCACTGTGAGTAACTCCTGTTCCGTGACTGTATAAATTTGCTAGGCACTATTCAGAGTTTTGCTTGCGTAATAAATTGGGTGAAATAGTTTGTTGCGCTTTTGCCCCAATACTACTCCCAATGCCATCCCACTAGCATCACATATTACTTCGAAAGATTTGGACCAATTAGGACTAACGATAATCGGGGTGGATACTAATTTTTCTTTCAAATACTTGAATGCGATCATACAAGCATCATTAAACTAGAACCTCACTTCATTCTCTAGGAGTTTGCATAGTGGTTGTGCAATCTTTGAGAAGTCTTTAATGAACCTTCAGTAGAAACCTGCATGACCCAAGAAGCTACGAATACCTTTCACTGAAATTGGTGGAGGTAATTTCTCAATGACCTCAATTTTTGCCTTGTCAACCTCCAGACTCTTTTGCTACACCTTGTGCCCAAGAACGATTCCTTCCTTCACCATAAAATGACATTTCCCAATTGAGAACCAGATTCGTATCCGCGCATCTTTGGAGCACATGTCCTAAGTGTGTCTAACATTCCTCAAATGTGTCCCCTACGACTGAGAAGTCGTCCATGAATACTTCCATAGAGTCTTCGACCATGTCTGCGAAAATAGACAACATGCAACGCTGGAATGTTGATGGGGCATTACATAACTCGAATAACATCTTTTTGGATGCAAATGTTCCATAAGGGCAGGTTATAGTGATTTTCTCTTAGTTTTCCGGTGCAATAGAGATCTGATTATAATCGGAATATCCATCTAAAAAGCAATACCACCCCCTTTCTAATTACCGGTCTAGCATTTGGTCCATAAAGGGCATTGGAAAATGGTCTTTCTTGGTCCATGAGTTAAGCTTTCAATAATCCATGCATACTCGCCACCCAGTTACTGGTCTTGTCGGCACAAGTTCTCCTTTTACAGTTGGGACTACGATTATACCTCCCCTTTTTTGTACACATTGCACTGGACTTACCCATTTACTATCTGCGATAGGGTAGATCACTCCTACATTTAGCCACTTGATGATTTCTTTCTTCACCACCTCTTGCATTGGAGGGTTCAATCTTCGTTGATGCTCCACACTAGGTTTACATTCAATGTCAAGCCGAATCTTGTGAGTACAGATCCCAGGAGGAATTTGTACTATATCGGCTATTGTCCATCCGATCCTTTTATATGCTTCCACAGTACTTCAATGAGCAATTTCACCTCTCCTTCGAGCAAATCGGCTACAATAATCACTGGTAACGTGTTATTGACTCCTAAGAAGGCATACTTTAGATGAGAGGGTAGGATTTTTAATTCCAGATTCAGGGGTTCTTCTGTTGATGGCTTTGCAGGAGGACTTTCTCTATTTTTCAGGTCGATATCCAACTTGATTGGATTTCTTGAGTATACTCTTAACCCTGATAAGGCAGCTACCATTTCCCCATAGCCTTGAATTCGAATTCATCATAGTTAGCGAGTACAGACTCAAGAGGTTCATTATTTCACATTAAATGGCTAACACTTGCCACTGCCTCATCTATAACATCCTCAGTAGACACCACATGGATATTACTTGGTTGCTTCATGGATTTACAGATATTGAAGGTCACTTCATCATAGTTCACATGGAACTTCAATTTTTCCGCTTTCGACATCCACCAATGCTCTCCCAGTAGACAAGAAGGGCCTTTCCAAAATAATGGGGATTTCAGCATCGATCTCACAGTCTAGAATCACGAAATCAGTTAGAAATATGAACCGATCTACTTTTACCAATATGTCATGAAGTATCCCCACTGGGTGCTTGATTGATCGATCAGCCATAAAAAGTCTCATTGTGGTTGCCTTTGGTTCACCCAAACCGAGTTGTTTGTATATTGCATAGGGAATCAAGTTAATGCTTGCTCCCAAGTCGCACAAAGATTTAGCGAATTGGAGCATGCCAATTGTGCATGAATCATACTCCAAGCTCCTTTTCTTTGTAACCAGCTCCTTCATGAATTTGGCATACCCCGACATTTTCAACAATGCTTCTACCAGAGGGAGGTCTATTGATAAGTTCTTGAATACTGACAATTTTTTTTTTGAACTTCTCATCTTCATTCTTCTTTTTCAAACGTTGAGGAAATGGTGGAGGTATTTTGGGTAAAGGGTGCGTGATTTTCGAAGCTTGGATATGTTGCTCTGTATGATCTTGTGGTTCTTTGGCAAGGTTTTATGGAATAGGTGATTTATGTTCCTCTATACCCTGGTTCTCTTCCTGCATTCGAGGTTCCTCATCAGCCATCATATTCTTTTTTTCCATCTTTCCACTGCGGGTTACCACAGCCAACCTTCTTTCATTAACTTCCATTAGTGTTCTGGAGGATAATTTAGCTGATAATAGACTCAATTGACCTTCTAGTGTTTTGATGGCATCAACATGAGAATTCACTTTACTGTTTAGTGAAGAAAAGTTATCTCTCATTCCTTTCAGCAAATCATCAGAGCCCTCAACTTTATCAAGTATGCGTGACAATAGATCATTTACCCAAGGACTACTTGCGCTCTTTTTTTATTTTGGGCTTTCACTCAATTGAGTACGGTCTTCCTCATGGTCATCTTGCTCAGCCCAATCGTGGCAATGTCACCTTGATTCTTCATCCATATAATGGTTGCAACCTTGATTTCCGCCCCGCTGTTGATAGCGTGGGTGGAAACCCTCCTCATATCTTGTGGAGTTCCAACCTTGATTCTCCCCCGGTCTTAAGTAACTGGATGAAGAACCCCTCTTAATTCTTTTGGAGTTCCAACCTTTAGTCTCCCCCGGTCTCACATAACCAGAAGGAGAACCCTTCTCAACTCGAAATACTCCATACGTCCCTTTTATGTGCTCGTGTATCACTTCCATTTGAGACAACATATTTTTGATGTTTTCGTCCCTTTCCCTTTCTTTTTCGAGTTGTTCTTGCGTAAATCTGAAACACAGTGGGGAAACTTGGTCATCTTTTGTGTACCATGCTTGATTTACTCTAGTCATGCCATCTAGGAGAAATGATGCTACTTCAAAGTCAAAGAAGTTAAGAGTCAAGTCTAGAAGTTAAGAAGCAAGTCAAAACAAAGTTTCTTAAAGTTTTCAAGAGTCTTTAACAATGTTTTAAATTCATTTTAAGACTCAAGTTTTCAAATTAAGCAAAGAGTAAAGAGTTGAGTTCATTTCTCAAAAGATATTAGGGAACTAAGTAATCCCAAAGAAGTTTTTAAATGTTTTCACATTTAAATAAGAAAGAAAACCTCGATTTTCAAAAAGCCTTCGAGCTAGTTTTCAGAAAAGAGTAAATGCTTTCATAATTAAGCAAGAGGGGAAACTTTGATTTCCAAGATAGCCTTTGAGCTAAGTTTTTGA